>PISW01010636.1:0-47894 GCA_004023785.1 Mungos mungo | reverse complement strand
GGGGCACAGAGAAAGAAAGAGGGAGACACAGAATCCGAAGCAGACACCAGACTCCAAGTTATCAGCAAAAGCCTGACATGAGGTTTGAACCCACAAACTGTGAGATCATGACCTGAGCCGAAATCAAGAGTCAGATGCTTAACTGTCTGAGCCATCCAAGCACCCTACTTAAATTTATAGCACTTTAGATATAAAAAGGGTTATATTGCATATTATGTTATATTATATTATATTAACTTGACTTTATATTTTTTAATGTTTATAGGAGGTGGGGAAAACATCCAGAGATAAAAGACAGATCACTGTAAAGGAATTAAAATTATACTGATGGCAGACTTCTTAACAACAGGAAAATCCAGAAGACAGTGGGGGAAAATGCTGAGAGAAAATAATTGTCAACTTGTAATTAGGTATTACCCCCTAATAAATATGTTTCACGACTGAAGGTAAAATAATTTTCAGATTTAGAAAGTACTAGAAGATGTGGGACACACACACACACACACACACACACACTGAAATATTACTTGGCCATCAAAAGGAATGAAATCTTGCCATTTGCAACCATGTGGACGGAACTAGAGGGTATTAATCTAAGCAAAAGCAGTTAGTCAGAGAAAGATAAGCATCATACGATTTCATTCATAAGTGGAATTTAAGAAACAAAACAGATGAACATGAAGAGGGGAAGGAAAACTAAGATAAAAAAGAGCGAAGGAGATTCTTAAATATAGAGAACAAACCGAGGGTTGCAGGGGGAGAGGTGGGGGGGGGGCTAAATGGATGCTGGGCACTGAGGAGGGGACGTGTTGGGAAGAGTACTGGGTGTTATACTAAGTGATAAATCACGAAATTCTACTCTGGAAACCATTATTACACTATATGTTCACTAAGTCGGATTTAAATAAAATTTAATAATTTAAAATATAAAAATAAATAAATAAAAATAAAAAGTACTTGAAGGAACTGAGAGATACATGTGAAGAACTCCGCAGACCTCCACCCCCCAGCCAGCAAAATTAGTTTTTTTTTAACTAATCATCTAAAATCTCTAGAAATGGACCCAAGGAGGTATAACAAATTAAAAAAAAAAACACCATATATTCAAGAACGCTACTAGAATTCAGAAAGACCCGTGAGAGTCCAGGATCCGAACACAGACCCCTTACCCTATCCCAGTTCAGCAAGTTGGAACTCCCACTCCAGACCGGAGCCACCGAGGAGCTCACTCTTGGCCCAGCCCTCGCCCTCCCCCTCCCCCACCAGAGGGCTGCCCGCCCAGGGGAAGAGGTCAGCACGTCACATGCTGCCCCCAACTATGTGTCACTGAGGCAACGTTTAGACAAGAACCGCTGAGAAGTGAGCGCTCTGTCTTCGTCTACCCAAGCCCCATTTGTGGGCGGAGGCACTGCTTTGGGTGCAGCACAGCTGAGAACACTGATGGCCCTTGACTCGGCCCTTAAGACAGCAATTCCACGCCAGACATGCTAACAACACTTGTGGCTACTGTCCCCCTCCACCCCCAAAATGGGAGTGTCACTCAGAGAGAAGTGTGCCATCGCCCCCGACCCTCTGATGCAGAGCCAGGCTCAGAGATTTGCAGAGAAGCAAGCCATCAGACAGACAGCTCTTCATCTCTTCCTGAAGGTGCTGACTGATGAGGTTTGGGGGTGCCGGTGGAGGTGGTCCAGAGCCAACGACCAAGAAAGAATTCCTGAAGACCTGTTTGGTGCAAAAAGGGGGTTTTATGAAGGCACAGGGACAGGACCCGTGGGCAGAAAGAGCTGCACTGGGGTTGTGAAGAGTGACTGGTTATATACTATGAAGTTGGGGAGGCAGAGTCCAGGGGAGACCTCCAGAGGGGCTCTGACAGGCTAAAGAGGACTCCTGAGATGTCTGAGGCCTTGCTATGGTCAAGCTAAGGTGGTTTTTCCCTCTAGCAAAGCACTAACATTCAGACAGCAGGGAGAAACTGGAGAACCATTTTACTGTCCGCCTCAGGTATCTGTCAATGAGCTGCAGCTTCCGAGGAAATGTAATTTGACCTGCCATTTTCTTCTTGCCTTTGTTCCCAACATCCCTCTGGAGGGTGACGTTGGGGCCCCAGGAAATTGAGTCAACAGGCTTCTGGAGATCAGGCTATTGACAAGATTGCCTGTTTCTTGTAATTTACTAAGATATTTATAAACTGATGGAGACTCACGTCCTCTATGCCTGGGATCTCTATCAGTTAACCGTTTGTTTTCTTTCTTTTCCTTGGTTTTGGGGCAGCCCGCAGTGGCTGAAAAATCCCACGCCCCCCCCCCCCTTGGTAGGAGTGGTGCAGGCTTGTACTTTGTCCTAAGCCTGCCTTGTGCTCGTCATGGAAGCGATTAGAACTAATAAATGAATTAAGTAAAGTTACAGGACACAAAATTAATATACAGCAATTGATTGTGTTTCTACACCAATCATGAGCTATCAGAAAGAGAAATGAAGTGGGGCACCTGGGTGGCTCAGTCAGTTAAGTGTCTGACTCTTGATTTTGGCTCAGGTCATGATCTAAAGGTTTGTGAGTTCAAGCCCTGCATCAGGCTTCTTGCTGCTGGGGTGGGGCCTGCTTAGTCTTCTCTCTCCTCTCTCTCTTCCTCTCTCTCTCTCTCTGTCTTTCCTCTCTAACTCTCGCTATTTCTCAAAATAAATAAACGTAAAAAAAGATGATCAATAGATAAAGAAGATACACACACACACACAACCCCCTCCCCCACACACAGTGGAATATTACTCAGCCATAATATAGAATGAAATCTTGCCATTTGCAACAACATGGATGTACCTAGAGGGTATTCTGCTAAGTGAAATAAGTCAGGCAGAGAAAGACAAATATTATATACGGAATCTAAAAAACAAAACCAACAAGCTAAACAAAACAGAAATAGACTCATAGATACAGGAAACAGATCTTTGGCTATCAGAGTGGGAAGGTATTAGGGAATGGGCAAAATAGGTGAAGGGGGTTAAGAGGTACAAACTTTAAGTTATAAAATAAGCAAGTCATAGGGATGAAAAGTATAGCATAGGAAACACAGTCAATAATAGTATAGAAACTTTGTATGGTCACAGACGGTAACAAGATTTATTGCGGGGATCATCTCATAATGTATAACATATTTCACTATGACGTACACCTGAAAATAATAGGGTATTGCATGTCACTTATACTTCAGTTAAAATACAAGAATCCTATATTTGGCAAAGATATCTTTCAAAGTGACTGGGTGGCTCAGTCACTTATGCATCCAACTCTTAATTCTGGCTCAGGTCATGATCTTCTGGCTGGTGGAATCAAGTCCTGCGTTGGCTCTGAGCCCACTTGGGATTCTCTCTCTCCCTCACACTCTGCCCTCCCCCCTGCTCTCTCCCTCTCTCAAAATAAATAAATAAACTTTAAATAAACACACAAACTTAAGGCTAACTGAAGAAATCCCCAGATAAAGAAAAAATGAGAATATTTGTTGACAACAGACCTGCTTTACGAGAAATACGAAGAAAAATTTTTCAGGCTGGAAAGAAGTAACTCCAGATGATCATCTGAATACAGGTGGAAAGCAAGGAGCACTGAAGAAAGCTAATTATGTAATTACAAGACTCTAATAAATGCATGTTTTTTTCTTTTTCTCTGAACTGATTTATAAAGCAATCATCCAGAATATCATGTATAGAATACATTATCGGGTCTATAACATATGTAAATGTAATATATTTGCCAATAAGAACACAAAAGAAATGAGGGGGTGAAGGCTATACTGGACTAAGGAAATGATTGCAGGTGGTAATGCCACAGGAATAAATGGAGAAAACCAGCAATGATAATATGCTTATGAGATTACGTTACAAACTCCATTACATTCACAAATGCTAAATAAGCTTAACATAACAAAAGCTATAGATATATACTTGCTCTCTTGTTACTCTCTGCTACCTTAAAAGGTATAAAATATATCATACAACTTAATATCTATTACATAAAATATTATATATCATATAACATAATTAAAGAAATGCATTCTTGGTTTTATAACATTTATAGATGTATAATAATAATACCACCAAAAAAAGGAGGAAAAGGGAATAGAGCTAAATAGTATTATCTCACTGGAATTAAGTTCATATAAATCTGAAGCTGATTCTGATAAGGTCAGAAGTATATGGCAAGCTTTAGAGGAACCACTAAAAAAAAAAAACAGTAACAAATGACAATTAAATGGAGAAAAACAAAATTCAATGGAGAAAGGATAATCTTTTCAACAAATGGTGTTGAAACAACTGGATGTCCATATACCAAAATAAAATAAAACAAAATAAAAAATCTAATGACGTTGAAATGACTCACAGACCTAAATGTAAAATTTGACTATTAAACTTCTAGAAAATGATAAAGGAGAAAATCTAGGTGACCTTACATTTGGTGATGACTCTTAAATATAACACCAAAAGGATTATTTATGAAATAAAAAGTTAATAGGTTAAGTCAAAGAAGAAATCAAAAGGAATATTAGAAACCACCTAGAGATGAATGGAAGTGAAAACACAGCATATGAAATCCTAGGAGATGCAGCTAAAGCAGTGCTTAGAGTGAAATTCATTGTTATAAATGCATATATTAAAAAAAAAACAAAGGTCAAGGTCAAGGTCAAGAAGGGGTGCCTGGGTGGCCTAGCCAGTTAAGCATCAGACTTTGGCTCAGATCATGAACTCACAGTTCATGAGATTTAGCCCCACATTAGGCTCTGTGCTGATAGCTCAGAGCCTGGAGCCTCCCTCAGATTCTTTCTCTCTCTCTCTCAAAAATAAATAAAGATAAGAAAAAAAAAAGAACAAATGTCTTCAATCAAAAATATAACTTTCTACCTTAGGCCACTAGAATAAGAAGAGTAAACTAAACCTAAAACAAGTAGCAGGGACAAATAATAATGATTAGAGAATAAATTAATTAAATAGTTAATAGAAAAACTATAAGAAAAAAATGAATGGACCAAGAAGTTGGTTCCTTGAAAAGATCAACAAAATTGACAAACTTGAAGCTACATTGACCAAGGAAGAAAGAAGGAAGAAGAAGAATCTAATTAGCAAAATCAAATAAAAAAGGGAAACCGCTACAATCTTACACAAATAAAAAAGAATTATAAGGGAACACTAGGACCAATTTTATGCCAATAAATTAGATAACTTAGATGAAGTGGAAAAACTGCTAGCAAGACACAAACTTCTAAAACTGATTCAAGAAAAAAAATACAATCTGAATGGACATATAACAAATAAAGAGATTGAATTTGTAATCAAAACACTACCATCATACACAAAAATGCCAAGTCCAAATGGTCACACCAATGAAATCTATCACACATTTACATCATTAATATCAATTATTCACATTATTCCAAAAAATACATAGAAAAGGAGGGAATATTTCCCAACTCATTGTATGAATCCAGTATTAACCTTACACCAAAACCAGACAAAATATCGAAAGGAAAGAAAATAATGACCATTGTGATGTCATGAATTTGAATGTAAAAATCCTCAACAAAATACTAGCAGACCAGATCCAACAAGATAGAGAAAGAGTGATTCACCATGGCCATGTAGAATTTATCCTAAGAATGTAAGGTTGGTTTAACATCTAAAAATCAATTGATGTGATACAGTATATCAATTGAAAAAAATAAAACAAGATGATGCAGAAGAAGCATATGACAAAATTCAACACAATATCAGAATTGGGGAAAAAACCCAATAAACTAGGAAAATAAGAGAACTTTCTATACCTAATAAAAGGCATCTATTAAAAAACTCAGCTAAAATTACACTTAATAATGAAAACTGGGCTTTCCTTCTAAGATCAAGAACAGGAGAAGAATGTCTGTCCTCATCACTTCTAGTCAATATTGTACTAGAAGTTCTTTTTTTTTATGTTTATTTATTTATTCTGAGATGAAGGGAGGAGGGGGACAGAGAGAAGGAGAGAGAGAGAATCTCAAACAGGCTCCACACTGTCAGCACAAGAGCTCAAAGTAGGGCTTGATCTCACAAACCATGAGATCATGACCTGAGCTGAAATCAAGAGTCAGACACTTAACCAACTGAGTTACCCAAGTGCCCAAATTCATCATTAAAACATTTTTTAAATTTTATTTTTATTTTTTGAGAGAGAGAGAGAGTTGGGGAGGGGCAGAGGAAGAGGGAAGGAGAGAATGCAATCTCCATTCTCAGCATGGAGCTCAACACAGGGCTCAATCTCAGGACCCTGAAATCATGACCTGAGCAAAAATCAAGAGTCAGACACTTAGCCAACTGGGCCACCCAGGTGTCCCGTACTGGAAGTTTTAGCTAAAATTCTACCTAGTTCTAGGTAAGAAAAAGAAAAGCCATCCAGATTTGAAAAGAAGAAGTAAAATGATCTCTTTTTGAAGAAGACCTGATCTTGTATATAAAATCTTAATGACTTCACGAAAAAATTATTAGAACTAATAAATGAGTTCAGCAGTGTACATACCACATAATTAATAGAAAAAGTCAACTGTATTTGTATATTCTTGCAATGACTAATCTGAAATCTTAAAGAAAGAATTCCAGTTACAATGGCATCAAAAAGAACAAAACATTTTGGAATAAATTTAATAAAAGAAGTATAATACTGTACTCTGAAAAGTACAAAACATAACTCATATAAATTTTAGAATCAGACCTAAAGAATTTAGGTCTTTAAAAATGCTTTTTTATCCATAGAAAATAAATCCTAAATAAATCAAAAAAACACTTGATGTTCATGGATTGGAAGACATAATATTGTTAAGATGGCAATACTCCCCAAATTGATCTACAGATCCAATGTAATTTCAAACAGAATTCCACCCAACTTGAATTCAGCTGATTCTAAAATTCATATCACCCAGAATGGCCAAAACAATCTTGAAAAAGAACAACAATGTTCAAAGACTCACACTTCCTGATTTCATAACTTAATACAAAGCAATGATAATCAATACAATTTTGTAGCATAAGAATAGACATACAAATCAATAGAATAGAACTGAGAGCTCAGAAATGAAACCATACATCTATTGCCAAAAGATTTTCAACAAGGGCACCAAGACCGTACAATGGGGAAAGAATACTCTTTTCAATAAATGATGACTGGATAGTCACAGGCAAAGGAATGAAGTTGGACCTTTATCTCACAACATACATAAAAAGTAACCGAAAATGAATCAAAGACCTGAATGTAAGATCCATGACTGTAAAATTCTTAAAGGAAAATATAGTAGTATGTCTTCATAACCTTAATTTGGCAAAGGACTCCTAGGTATGACACCAAAAGCATGAGCAACAAAGAAAAAAATAGGTAAATTAGAGTTGAATAAAAATTAAAAACATTTGTGTTTTGAAGGACACAATCAAGAAGCTAAAAAAATGATCCACAGATGAGAAAAAATATTTGAAAATCATATGTCTCATAAGGATTGTTTAGCTATAATACATAAAGAATACTTAATAAGCCAATTTACACATTGGGCGAAGGATCTGAATAGACATTTCTCCAACAAAGATATACACATGGCCAATAAGTTCATGAAGAGACACTCATCATTGCTCACCAAGGAAATGCAAATCAAAACCATAGTGAGATACCAATTTACAACCAGTAGGATGACTAGAATCAAAAAGTCATTGACGCGTTGGTGAGGTTGTGTCGGAATTAGAACCCACATTCACTACTGGTAGGAATGTGAATTGTGTGTAGTTATTTTGGAAGACAGTCTGGCAGTTTCTCAAATAATTAAATGTAGAATTACCACATGACCCAGCAATTCCACTCCAAAGCATATGCCCAAGAGAAATGAAAACATGCTATGTGAAAACTTGTACACAAATTTCATAGCAGCATTATTCATAAAAGCCAAAAAGTAGAGAGAACCCAAATGTCAATCACCTGATGACTGGATAAGCAAAATATAGTATAACTTCAGAATGGAATATGATTTAGTCATAAAATGGAATGAAGTACTGATATATGCTATAATATGGATGACCCTCGAAAACATCAAGTTAAAGAAGCCAGATACAAGATGCTGTATATTGTGTGATCCCATTTAGATGAAAAGTCCAGAATAGGCAAATCCATAGAGATGGAAAATAGATTAGTGGTTGCCAAGGGCTAAGAGAAAAGAAAAATGGGATTTGTACCCATTTCATAACAAATTACCACAAACTGGATGGCTGACAAACCACATAAATGTATTCTCTCACAGTTCTGGAGGCTAGAAGTCAGAAATCTAAGGAGCCATATTCCCCCTGAAGGCTCTAGGGAAGGATACTTTCTTGCCTCTTTCTAGCTTCCGGTGGCTCCAGGCAATCTGGGGCATTCCTTGGCTTGTAGCTGCATCATGTAACGTGTCCCCACCTTAACACGGCTTTCTTCTCTGTGATCATTTCTATGTGTCCTCTCCTCTTCTTAGAAGGGCACTAGTATTGGATCTAGGATCCATGTTAATTCAGTATGACCTCATCTGAACGAATTATATGTGCAAAGATTTTATTTCCTAATATGGTTGCATTCTGAGGTTCCAGGTAAATATGAACTTTAAAGAACACCATTCAACCCACTATAGGGAGTGACTGCTACCAGGTACAAGTTTTCTTTTTGAAAAAGCCCTAAAATTGACTGTGGTGATGGCTGCACATATTTCTAAGTGTACTAAGAATTACTCAATTATATACTTTAAATGGGAGAACTATATGGCCCATGAATTACATCTCAAAAACTATATATCTAAAAAGCAAGAAGAATTGATTCACCAAACTTCCAGTAAAGGAACTTCTTCTCCTTTTTTTTTTAGTTATTTATTTTTGAGAGAAAGAGAGTGTGAGTGGGGGAGGGGCAGAGAGAGAGAGGGAGACACCAAATCTCAAGCAGCTCCAGGCTCTGAGCTGCCAGCACAGAGCCCAATGTGGGGCTTGGGTCCATGAGCTGTGAGATCATGACCTGAGCTGAAGGTGGATGCCCAACTGACTGAGCCGTCCAGGTGCCCCTCAGTAAAAGAACTTCTAAAAGATGGGCAGAAGAAGGAAAATGATCCCAGAAGGAAGATCTGAGATGTAGGAAGGGACTGTTGGCTTGAGCTGGAAGTTAAGCCCCTGAAGATCAAGGACTTTAGTTTCTTCACTGCCTTAGTCCCTAGACCTACGTTGGAACCTGTAGTCCCCAGACGTAAAAATATGTGTTCAATAAACGGTCGTTGAACAAAACAAATTGGTAAATAGGGGCATAAATCAAAATAAACATTTTCATTAAATAATAACATCTAATTTTTATGGTTTAAAACAAATAACCAGTTCTGGGAAGATGGCAGAGTAGAAGGATTCTGAACTCACGTCATCTCATGGACACAATGAGATAACAGCCACATCAGGGCAACTAACTTAGAAAATACCTAGGGACTGGCATAAGAGATTCTCTACAGTCAGTCAGAGAGGCCACATTGAAAAAGGAGCAGAGGTGTGGTTAGGAGCCAAATCCCTGGCAAGGCTAACGCAAGCAGGAGGAACACCACAAGCGCAGAGAAGCAAGAGTATCACACCCCGTATCAGGAACCCTAGGAGCAGAGAACCTGCCCTGGGAGAATGAGTCAGCCTACGTTTTGTCTTTGAAAACCATCAGGGCCTCACTCCTTAACTTCACAATTTTTTAAATAATCAGTGGGTTTAGATCCAGGAGAGCTGAAAGCAATAGGAATTGAAGTCCCTGCCCTTAAAAATACAGCATAGAGGGCGCATGGGTGGTTCAGTCAGTTAAGCATCCAATTTTGGCTCATGTCATGAGCTCATGGGTCATGAGCTCAAGCCCTGCGTTGGACTCTATGCTGACAGTTCAGAGTATGAAGCCTGCTTCAAATTCTATGTCTCCCTTTCTCTCTACCCCTCTCCTCTCATGTTCTCTCTCAAAAATTAATAAAAATTAAAAAAATTTTAAAGATGGCACAGAAGAAGCAGTTTGAAAACACCTGGGGTAGGGGCGCCTGGGTGGGTCACTCAGTCAAGCGTCTGACTTCAGCTCAGGTCATGATATCACGGTTTGTGGGCTCGAGCCCCGAGTCGGGCTCTGTACTGACAGCTCAGAGCCGAGAGCCTGCGTCAGATGCTGTGTCTCCCTCTCTCTCTGCCCCTCCCCCACTCGTGCTCTGTCTCTCTCTCTCAATAATAAATAAACTATTAAAAATTTTTAAAAAAAGAAAACACCTGAAGTATACAAGAAAGGGATTTCTTTACTAATCTCAGAAGATGTGCTGGAGGAACAGGGATCTTGGGAGGCTTCTCCAATAACAGAAGAGCTAATAGGCCCCGTTTCTCCCTCCACCCCACCCCCGCCCAGCCAGACATGTGTTGGAACCAGCACAAACACTCTCCAGCTATCTCGCTAACATCACCTGCCCCACGCCTGTGTTCTCCTGCGGGGCCACCCCAGCCGGGCCACCAGCTCTGCAGGTGTTCCTCCAACGTGGCTCCTGCCCAACACACTCTTTAAGCGATCCCAGCAGGGACCAATGCTGCGGCAATGTGACTCCCGCCCTGGCCGGAGGGAAGATAAGCACACATCCCACTGCACCCACAGTCCCAGCAGCTAACCTTCTAGACGCCAGCACAGAGAAGGTGCCTCACCAACCAGTGTGACTGCAGCCCCAGTAGACAGATTGGGGGCCGGCATCTGATCTGACTGCCAGCCCTGCTCACCAATGAAAGGCAGACAGAGCACTGCAGGCCGGTGTGACTGCAGTCCTGGCAGATGGACTGGGAACAGGCATCTGGTCTGACTGCTAACACCACCTAATACAAGCCCATGGCCCCAGACAGGTCCCTGAACAGCCCAGGGACCAAACCCTGCCTGGTGCTCTAACAATAGGCAAAGTAAGCCATTACAGCTGAGTGAACTAGAGGTAAACACAGCTCAGTCACAACAGTAGGGTACACACAGCACACATAGGAGACACCCCTCTGCATAAGCACCAGGTTCTGATGAACAGGGAACATTGTGCTATGAGGCAACACAAGACTTCTTCCTCATGAGGCCACTACTTGAGAGGTAGCTCACTTTCCTAGTACATAGAAACAAACACAGGGAGTTAGACAAAATGAGGAGACAGAGGACTATGTCCCAAATGAATGGACAGGACAAAACCATAGCAAAAGAGTTAAGTGACATGGAAATAAGCAATATGCCTGATAAAGAATTCAAAGTAATGGTCGTAAAGATACTCTCTGGACTTGCAAAGAGAAGAGAATCTCAGTGTAAGTGCAAAGAGAAGTAGACTCTCAATCTGTTTTCAACAAAAATATAAAATATAAAAAAGAACCAGTCAGAGATGAAGAACTCAAAAGCTGAAAGAAAAAAATGCAATGGAAGGAGTCAATAGCAGATTAAAGGATACAGAAGAACAGGTCAGCAATCTGGAAGATGGGATTATGGAAAGCAAGCAAGCAGAGGAGCAAAAAGGGAAAAAAAAGAATAACAAAAATGAAGAATAGGTTAAGAGAACTAGGGACACCATCAAGCATAATAACATTTGCATTATAAGGATCCCAAAAGGAGAAGAGAGGGGGAAAAAGCAGAAAATGTATTTGAAGAAATAATAGCTAAAAAGTCCCCTAATCTGGGGAAGGAAACAGACATCTTGCTCCAACAGGCACAAAGATTCACCCAATAAAATTAACCCAAGGAGACCCACACGAAGACATACAATAATTAAAATGGCAAAATGGGGTACCAGGGTGGCTCAGTCGGTTAAGCATCCGACCTCGGCTCAGGTGATGATATCGTGGTCCATGAGTTCAAGACCCATGTTGGGCTCTGTGCTGACAGCTCAGAGCCTGGACCCTGCTTCAAATTCTGTGTCTCCCTCTCTCTCTGTATCTCTCCCACTCACATTTTGTCTCTCTCTCTTAAAAATAAATAAACATTAAAAAAATTAATGGAAAAATGTAGTGAGAATATTTTAAGTAGCAAGAGGGAAAAAAACAGTTATATACACGAGAAATCCATAAGGCTATTAGCTGATTTTTCAGCAGAAACTTGGCAGGCCAGAAGGGAATAACATGATATATTCAAAGTTCTGAAAGGGAAAAACCTAGAACTGAGGTTATCATTCAGACTAGGAGAGAGAAAATTTCTGAAACAAAAGTTATAAGAGTTTATCACCACTAATTCAGTCTTTCCAGAAATGTTAAAGGGAATTCTGAGAGTGGAAAGACCATAATCAGAAATAAGAAAATTATGAAGGAAAAAAATTTATAGGTAAATGCAAACATAATAAAAGTAGTTGATTAAAAACTTATAAAACCAGTATAGAGGTTTAAAAAAAAATCAAAAAAATCAAGTACATTCACACACACAAAACATCTGCCTCGGTCAATAGATTAACAAAATAAAAGGATATAAAGTATAACATCATAAATGTGCCCCACTATAAAATGTGGGGAAGGAAGTAAAAATTCAGTGCTTTTACAATGGGTTCAATCTTAAACAACCATCAACTGAATATAGACTGCTATGCACATAAGCCGTTATATATGAACCTAATGGTAACCATAAGTCAAAAACTTATAACAGTTTTAAAAAATGGAGAGAAAGGACTCCAGTCATAACGCTAAAGAAAGCCACCAAACCACAAGGAAAATGAGCAAGAGAAGAAACAGAGAAAAAGTACAAAAACCATAGTAAAACAAGTACCAAAACAGCAATAAGTATATACCTATCAATAATTGCTCTAAATGTAAATGAACCAAATGCTCCAATCAAAAGACACAGGGTGGCTGAATGGATTAAAAAAAAAAAAAAAGCAAGACCCATCTATATACTTCCTAGAAGAGACTCAATTCAGACCTAAGGACACATACAGACTGAAAGTGAGGGGATGGAAAAGCATTTACCATGCAAATGGAAGCAAAAATAAAGCTGGGGTAGCAATACTTATATTGGTGAAAAGAGACTTTAAAACAAAGACTATAACAAGAAACAAAGTAGAACACTACATAATAATGAAGGGAACAATCCAACAAGAGAATATAACAAATGTAAGTATTCATGCCCCCAGCATGGAAGCACTTAAATATATAGAACAATGATTAACAGATAAAAAGAAGAAATTGATTGTAATACAATAATAGTAGGGGCCTTGGCACCCCACTTACATCAATGGATGGATCATCCAGAGAGAAGATGGAAAAGGAACAGGCTTTGGATGACACATTAGACCAGACGGACCTAACAGATATAAACAGAACACCGCGTCCAAAACCAGCAGAATACACATTCTTTTCAAGTGCACATGGAACATTCTCCAGAATAGATCACATGTTGGGCTAAAAAATAAGTCTTAGTGAATTCAAAAAGACTGAAATCAGGTCATGCATCTTTTCTGACCACAATGGTATGAAACTAGAAATCAATCACAAGGAAAATTCTGCAAAGATCACTAATACACGCAGGCCAAATAACACGCTATTAAATAATGAATGAGTCAACCAAGAAATCAAAGAATAAATAAAAAACATACATGGAGACAAATGAAAATGGAAACACAATGGCCCTGGGGCACTTGGGTGGCTCAGTCGGCTAGCCATCCAACTCTTGAGTTAGGCTCAGGTCATGATCTCATGGTTGTGAGACCGAGTCCCACGCTGGGCATGATGCTGGGTGTGGAAACTGCTTAGGATCCTCTCTCTCCCTCTCCCTCTACCCCACCCCACTTGTGCACACATGTAACACACTCTCTCAAAATAAACAAATAAATCAGTTCAAAATCTTTGGGATGCAGCAAAAGCAGTTCTAAGAGGGAAGTTTATAGCAATACAGGCCTACCTCAAAAAGCAAGAAAAATCTCAAATGAACAACCTAGCCATACACCTAATAGAGCTAGAAAAAGAAGAACATGTAAAACCCAAAGACAGTAGATGGAAGAAAATGATAAACATTAGAGCAGAAATAAATGAAATAGAAACTAAAAAAACAATAAGACAGATCAATGAAACTAGGAGCTTGTTCTGTGAAAAGATTAACAAAATCGATAAACCTTTACTCAGACTCACCAAGAAAAAAAAAAGAGAGAATTCAAATAAATAAAATCAGAAATGAAAAAGGATAAATAACCACCAAAATCACAGAAATATAAAAGATATGAAGAGAATGTATTTTTCAATGTTTATTTATTTACTTGGAGAGACAACATGAGCAGAGAGGGGCAAAGAGAGAGGGACAGAGAAGCCCACGTAGGCTCCGTGCTGTCAGTGTAGAGCCTGACATGGAGCTCGATCCCGTGAACCAGAACATCATGACCTGAGCCAAAAAAAAATTTTTTTTAACATAAAAGTCTATAAGATTTTATTTGTTCAAATTTACAAAGACTGCATATGTACACTAGTGGGTGCATAAAATATTTTTCAAGAAGAAATTTGTGTGTGTGTGTGTGTAAGTGTTTTTTTAAATTTATAGTTTATTGTCAAGTTCGTTTCCATATGACACCCAGTGCTCTTCCCCACAAGTGCCCTCCTCCATGACCATTACCCCCTTCCCCTTTCCTCTTCCCCTTTCAGCCCTCAGTTTGTTTTCAGTATTCAAGAGTCTCTCTTGATTTGCCTCCCTCCCTCTTCCTAACTCTTTTAGCCCCCTTCCCCTCCCCATGGTCCTCTGTTAGGTTTCTCCTGTTAGACCTATGAGTGCAAACATATGGTATCTGTCCTTCTCTGCCTGACTTATTTCGCTTTAGCATGACACCCTCAGGGTCCATCCACTTTGCTACGAATGGCCAGACTTCATTCTTTCTCATTGCCATGTATATATATAAACCACATTATATATATAAACCACATCTTCTTGATACATTCATCAGTTGATGGACATTTAGGTTCTTTACATGATTTGTGAGCCAAAATTAAGAGTCAGACACTTAACCAACTGAGCCACCCAGGTGCCTGTTAAGAGAATATTATGAAAAATTACAAGCCAAAAAACTGGACAGCCTATAAAATATGAATAAATTCCTAGAAATATATAATCTTCCAAAACTGAACCAGGAAGAAATACAAATTTTGAAGAAACCAAGTACCAGCAATGAAATTGAATCAGTAACCAAAAAACTCCCAACAAGCAAAAGTCTGGGAGCAGACAGCTTCACAAGTGAATTCTACCCAAAATTTACAGAGGAGTTAATCCCTATTCTTCTCAAACTATTCCAAAAAATAGGAGATGAAGGAATGTTTCTAAATTCATTCTATGAAGCCAGCATTACTGTCATACCAAAACCAGATAAAGACACTACAGAGCCTAAATGTCCATCACCTGATGAGTGGATCAAGAAGATGTGGTATATATACAATGGAGTACTACATGGCAATGAGAAAGAATGAAGTCTGGCCATTTGTAGCAAAATGGATGGACCCAGAGGGAAATATGCTAAGCGAAGTAAGTCAGGCGGAGAAGGACAGATACCATAAGTTTTCACTCATAGGTGTAACAGGAGAAACCTAACAGGGGACCATGGCAAGGGGAAGGGGGAGGGGAAGAGTTGGGGAGAGAGAGTGGGGCAAATCGTGAGAGACCTTTGAATCCTGAGAACAAACTGAGAGCTGAAGAGGGAGCGGGGTAGGGGAAGGAGGGGTGATGGTCATGGAGGGGGGCACTTGTGGGGAAGAGCACTGGGTGGTATATGGAAACCAACCTGGTAATAAACTATTAATTAAAAAAAGAATAAATTTTAAAAAAGACACTACGGGCCAATATCTCTGATGAGTATAGATACAGAGATCCTCAACAAAATATTAGCAAACTAATTCAACAATACATTTAAAAAAATCATCCACCATGATCAAGTGGGATTTATTTCCAGGATGCAAGCGTGGCTTAATAGTCACAAATCCATCAACACGATACATCACATTAACAAGAGAAAGGATAAAAACCATACTGTCATATCAATGGATACAGAAAAATTACTTGACAAAGTACAACATCCATTCATGATAAAAACTCTCAACAAACTAGCTTTACACGGAATGAACTTCAACATGATAGAGGTCACACATGAAAAAAAAATCACAGCTAACATCATTCTCAACGGTGAAAAACAGAGCTTTCCCTTGTAGACCACTCTCACCACTTGTATTTAATATGGTGCTGAAAGTCCTAGTCACAACAACCAGGCAACAAATATGGAAAACCCTAAAGACCACCAAAAAACTGCTAGACCTGATCAACAAATTCAGTAAAGCTGCAGGACACAAAGTCAATGTACAGAAATCTGTTGCATTTCTATACACCAATAATGAAGGAGCAGAAAGAGAAATTAAGAAAACAATCTAATTTATAATTGCACCAAAAAGAATAAAATATCTAGGAAGAAACATAACCAAGGAGGTGAAAGATCTGTTTTCCAAACACTATAAAATACTGATGAAAGAAATTGAAAATGACACAAACAAATGGAAATATATTCCATGCACTTGAATTGGAAGAACAAATATTGTTTAAATGTCCATACTACCCAAAGCAATCTATAGATTTAATGCAACCCCTATCAAAATACCACTAACATTTTTCACAGAGCTAGAACAAACAATCCAAAAAATTTGTGTGGAACCACAAAAGACCCTGAATAGCCAAAGCAATCTTGAGAAAGAATGAAGCTGGAGGTTTTGTAATCCCAGACTTCAAGATACACTACAAACTGTAGTAATCAAAACAGTATGGTGTGGCACAAAAACAGACACATGGGTCAAGCGAACAGAATAGAGCCCCCAAAATAAACCCATGCGCATATGGTCAATTAACTTAGAGAAAAGGAGCCAAAAATATACAACAAGGGAAAGACAGTTTCTTCAACAAATGATTCTGGGAAAACAGGACGGCAATATGCAAAAGAATTAAACCGGACAACTCTCTTACCCCACGCATAAAAACAAACGCAGAATAGATTAAAGACCTAAATGTTGGCACTGAAACCATAAAACTCCTAGAAGAAAACATAGGCATTCATGTCTTTTACATCACCTACAGAAACATTTTTCTAGATCTGTCTTCTCAGATAAGGGAAACAAAAGCAAAATTGGGACTACACCAAAATATACAGCTGTTGTGCAGTGAAGGAAATCACCAACGGAACAAAAAGGCGACCTACTGAATGGGAGAAGATATTTGCAAATGACATCTCTGATAAAGGGCTAGTATTCAAAATATATGAGGAACTGATATAACTCAACGCCCCAAAACCAAATAATCCAATTTAAAAATTGGGCAGAAGACATGAATAGACATTTCTCCAAAGACGACATCCAGATGGCCAACAGACACATGAAAAGATGCTCATCATCCCTCATCATCAGGCAAATGCAAATTAAAACCACAATGACATAGCACCTCATACCTGTCAGAATGGGTGAAATCCAAAACACAAGAAACAACAAGCGTTGGCGAGGATGTAGAGGAAAAGGAACCGCATGTACTGTTGGTGGGAACTCAGACTGGTGCAGCCACTGTGGAGAATTCTTTAAAAATTAAAAATAGAATTACCATATGATTCAATAATTCCACTACTAGCTATTTTCTCAAAGAATCCAAAAACTCTAATTCAAAAAGATACATGCACTCCTACATTTGTTGCAGCATTATGGAAGTAACCCAAGTGCCCATTGATAGATGACTGAATAAAGAAAATGTGGTGTATATATACAATGGAATATTATTACTCAGCCAAAAAAAAAAAAAGAATGGGCTCTTGCCATTTGCATCGATGCAGACGGACCTGGAGAGTATAACGCTAAGTGAAATAAGTCAGACAGAGAAAGACACATACCCTGTGATTTCACTCACATGTGGAATTTAAGAAACAAAACAAATGGAAGAACAAAGAAGAAAAGAGACAAACAAAAACTCAGACTCTTAACTATAAGAATAGACTGTGAGTCGCCAGAGGGCATGGGGCAGTGGGTGAAATCAGTGAGGGGGATTAAGTGTACACTTGTGGTGAGCAGAGAGAGGCAAGGAATTGCTGAATCATTATATCGGACACGTGAAACTAATATAACACGAATGTTAATTACACTTCAGTAAAAAACAAATAAACAAAGGAAAACATAGAGTAAAAAAGCATGTAAGCTCAGAGTGTGTTCAGAGTTAGAGCAATGAAATGTTCTGGAATTTCTCAGGCATAGGCTGAAGACATTAATTTTGGACTTTGTAAATTAAATATGCATGAAACTATTTCAAAGGGAATAACTAAGAGATAAAGAGGGTATAACTCCTAGCTAATTGAGTAAAAACTTGGAAAAAAGAGAAAGGGATGGTCAATTAATCCAGTACAATGCTGGAAAGGACGAAAGTACATATAATGTGCTACAATTAGAAAGCAAAATAAATGAATCAACAGGAGAAAAAATCCAAATACATCAGAAATAGATATAAATAGACAAAATCTTCCATTTAGCTATATTTAAATGGGGTTTTTTTGAGAGAGAGAGAGAGAGAGAGAGAGAGAGTGCGTTTGCATAAGTGGGGGAGGGGCAGAGAGAGAGGGAGACACAGGCTCTGAAATGGGCTCTAGGGTCTGAGCTGTCAGCACAGAGCCCGACGCGGGGCTCAAACTGAGAACCACGAGATCGTGACCTGAGCAGAAGTTGGCTGCTTTATGTCTAGACTGAGCCACACAGGCGCCCCGACAAAATCTTCCATTTAAAAGACATTATTACATCAGCTTGGAAACAAATCCAGCTAAACTCTACTTAAAGATAGACATCTTTAAGATGCACATGTAGGAAAAAAAGTGTATATATGCACACACCCTTAACCCAAACCCTGAACGTCCTAAAACCAAATGTGTTTCCAAATTCAGGTTAGTTTTAACCTGAGAAATTAATATAGGTCATATGTTACATTTTACACTACACTCATTGGGTTTGAGGTATCGCCTCATAATCACACACAGGAATATTTCTGAATAAACAGAAATGTTCACACTAAGAGAATAAGAATATAAATAGCTTCACATCACCAGAGAACAGATTTTGCTGTCAAATAAATTATAAGAAAAACTTGGTTTTCAGAGCTTTTTGGTTTTCAGAACTGAAGATATGTAATTACAGGCTTGAACCAAGCAAATTTTAGCCCAAAGAACTGTCATACCTATGGCAATGTTGAACAAAATAGGTTCTAAGGCAAACAACATTTTAGGGTAACCAAACGAGGATATTTTTTTAAAAAAAAATTTTTATGTCTTTGAGAGACAGAGACAGAGAGCGAGCTGAGGAGGGGCAGAGAGAGAGACAAAGAATCTGAAGCAGGCTCCAAGCTGTCAGCAGAGAGCCGGACCTGGGGCTCGAACCCACGGGCTGTGAGATCATGACCTGAGCCAAAGTCGGATGCTTAACTGACTGAGCCACCCAGGCGCCCCGAGGATATTTTTTAAAGCGTCAATGGACCAGGAAGATATAACAATTCAGTATTTATATACACTTACTTAGATAGCCTCCAAACATAAAGACGAATGGGTAATATAATAACGATAATTTGTTGTATGTATAAAATAATTCTCAATTTATTATGCCCTGTCTATTCAGGATTTTAGTGTGGCTTGTCCCAATTCGATTACAATAAATCGGCACTGAGTAGGTGTTTTCATGGAGGAATGATTTCCAAGTTGACAGGCGCTCAGTGAGGCCCTTACGCTCATGACCTCCTTTGACCCCCCGTGTGCAACAAGGGAGATGAAATAATTTGCCCAAAGTCACATTGCTAAGCATCGGAGTTTGGATTCAAACTTAGTTCTGTTGGGCTCCAACGGTATATCAGGAAAGAAGCATGAGACAGTGTCCCTTGATTTATTTAAAACGGCAGCCATGACACAAGAGAATTAAAATCAGGACAGGAGATCTATACGTACTATCCATTACAACTTTCCAGAGGCACATTCTCAAGCGTCCATGCACGAGAGACACAAGGGTTTACACAATCTTCATTCTCCTGCTTCTCCCCAAATCTCGCCATTTTCTCCCTGATCTTAGGCCATCTTTGAAACGAGAATTCATAATCCCGAGACATCCTGATATTTCTCAGCATGACACCCATATTATGCTTTTAACACAAAAGTGCGAATTGTTTGGGTAAAGTATGAGCTAATAATTTAAAATGTAAAGCCTTTAGAAACCTATTTCACATGTTTTTCTATTCTCTCTCACCAATTACCCTCTATAAAATGGAGAAACTAATTATAACTGAAATCGGTCACAGTAGCAGCAGTTGGCATACAAATATACAGTGAAAAATAAAGTCTAGAAATAAAAACGGCATGTTGCCCTTATGTTTAAAGAACACCAGAGACCGCCCAAGAAGTACCAGGGATATCAGAGTGAGATCAAGACAGAACTGCTCATGACTCACAAAGAACATGGAGCCCGTTGGAGACGTGCAAACTCACCATCCACCGCAAGAGGGCGCTCGTCCAAAGGGAGTGAAAGGTCATCCCGCCCCATACACGCACCGGAAGGGTAAATCCCTGTCCAAAGGGGTTAAGAATATTTTTATAACCAGAGACTGCTGCTAGAATTGATAACCCAAGGATCCAAATTAAGATTTTTCTCCAATATCACCTTTGTGTTGTCAATCCCATTTCTATAATCAATTCTATATAAAGAAGGGTAAATGTGCCTGTCTGTACCGTAGAACAGAAACCAAATTAATTGTTCCCATACCAGTCAGTGTCAGCATCAAGTGAATCTTGTTTCTGGTGGACTTTGCCAAAAACTGGCGAATAAAAGGGATTCGGCCTGCATTTCCCCTTTAGAAAGGAAGGAAGGGGGAAATGTGGATTTAAACCTTGTATTGCTTGTAAACTGCAGAAGAGTGAAAACCTTGAGTTCAAATTCCAGTTTTATGATCTTCCGAAAGAATGCAGGGCAGCTGACTCAGCCTGTCTGTCCATATCACTGGTGCCTCATTCCTTCAAATGGCTCCCACTGTCAGATCTGTCCCCAGATCCGAGCCGTCTCCAAGAACAGGCAGCGTTGGTTCACCAGTGAGGAGGTGGTGTGAGTGCTCACGGGCCAGAGGCAGCTCAGGCATTTCTGTGTTTGAACACGGGCTCCACCTCTAACTGGCTCTGCAGAACCTTGGGCTGGTCTTGTAATCTGCCTGCGCCTCTGCTTCCTTATCTGTAAGCTGGGAAGGATACGAAGACCCACCCCAGAGAGTGAAGTCTTCCGTGAAATAAATAATGCAAACCATTTGCTAAAGTGCTTAGTCCAAGCATATGCTCTGTAAATGTTCATTACTGTAATCTATTCATTCATAGATATTTATTGACCACCTATGGTGTGCCAGGTAAATTCTAGATGCTTGGGATGCATCCATGAACAAAACTGGGAATCATCCCTTCCACTGTGCACTTGCGTTCCAGCAAGGAAAGGCAGACAGCAAACAGACATCCTAGGTAAATAACGTATGCTAGGAGGCAAAAGCTAATACATGCTACAAAAATGAAAATAAGTAGGCAGAAAACCAGTTACAGTTTTAAACAGGGTGGTCAAGGCAGGCCTCATTTAGAGGTGCGGCTTAAGTAAAGAATTAGGCAAGGTATGGCAGATACCATGAAACTACAGGGGTTGGATTGGGGCGGGGGGGGGGGCAGGACGAGGGATTTCAGGCAAATGAAACAGCCAGTTCAAAGGTCCTGCAGCAGAAATACGCCCGGCTTGGCCACGGCCGGCCGGAGCAGAGAGAACATCCCCCCCCCCCCAAAAAGACCCATTCTCACGTCTAACCCCATGAGGTCCAAAACAAAACACAGTCTTCCATTCATCCAAGATGGTAACTTCGAAGTCATTTTTTTATTCCTTCTCCACTACATTCCTTACGTTCTATTATTTTTAATTTAATCGATTATTTTGGTGTCTTTAATTAATTTATTTTTTAATTTGTTTACTGTGGTGTCTTTAGATTTATCCTTCTCTTTCCATCTCTGCTGTCCGAACACAGAGAAAGATTATAACTTGGCCCTAAGATGATAACTTGGGGCCCTTCTCTGTAAATTGCAAAAGTCTGCAAAATGTTACAAAGCTGGGTGTTTCTCGATTTTAGGCGCCCCTGCTTTGTCCCTGGGCGTGTGTTTAAGCTGCTTCTCCGTATCCAAAACGGCCTGCACCTGTCTGCATGTTCGTGTACCCACATTACTTCTAGGTTAGTTCGATGGCTTCTTAATGAGTCTCCCCCTCAGTACCTCCCGGCTATAATCCATACAATGTAAAACTTTCTGACTGACCTTTCTAGGATGTTGCTTTCGTTAGTCATCTCTATACTTAAGGACTCAGAATGACCATTTATTACTTACCAGATAAAGTCTAAATTCCAATGGCTGTCCTCCTAATTATAAACAACTTGACATCAGAAACTTAGTTTTAAACTTCTGTTGTGGTCCAAGAAGTGCTTAGCATGGTGAGAGACACATTACTGAATTGACGTGAAAAGAAAGGAAAATGGAAAGAAAAGATTAAAAAATGAAATTTACATAGTACCAAATTCTTCCAGTTCTGACAGCCATATTATTGTTGTTGTTTTTTAATCAGATTCCGTGCAGGGTAATTTACATAAAGATTTACTCTTTACAGTGTATAATTCTCTGAGTTTTGACAATTGCATATGGTTATGTAACTACCCTGGCAATCAAGATCTAAAACAGAACACTCTAAAACATCGCCTTTTATACCTTTATATTCAACCCTTCCCTCTGCCGTTGGAAATTACTGATCTGTTTCTCATTCCTATACTTCTCTCCTTTTCTGCATGTTCTATAAATGGAATCATCCAGCTTCTTTCAGCAGGCATCATATAATTTGAAATTCACCCACATTGTTGCATGTTTGTTTCTTTTTCCATTAGATTGTTTCCAGTTTGGGGCAATTATGAATAAAGTTGATATAATAGTACAGGTTTCTGTGTGAACATTTGTGTTCATTTTTTCTTGGATAAATACACAGAAGCAAAACTGCTGGCGTGGGGTAGGCTTAATTTTTAAAGAAACACCAAACTGTTTTCCAAAGTGCCTGTCACCATTTTTCATCCTCACCAGCACTATAGGACAGTTCTAGGGGTTCCAGATTCTCATCAGCACTTGGTATTATCCGTTTTTTATTTATCATTATTTAACCAAGTCTCATAGGTATATTTCACAGTGGTTTTAATTTGCATTTCCCTAATGACAATGTTGAGCATCTTTGCATGGGCTTACCTGCCATCTGTATATTGTATTTGGTGAAAGGTCTATTCGAATCTTTTGTGGTGTTTAATTGCCTTGTTTTCTTATTACTGACTTTTGAGGAATCATTATAATTCTGGATACAAGTCTTCTAACAAATATATGTTTTGCAAATATTTTCTCCTAGTCTGTAGTTTGTCTTTTTTTTAACGTTTTACTTTATTTATTTTTGAGAGGGAGAGAAAGAGAGAGAGAGAGAGAGAGGAGAGAGAGAGAGAGAGGTTCAGGGACAGAGAGAGGAGACAGAGACTCCAAAGCAGGCTTTGAGCTGTCAGCACAGAGCCCGATGCAGGGCTCGAACTCACAAGCCATGAGATCCGGACCGAAGATGAAGTCACACGTTTAGCTGACTGAGCCACCCAGGTACCCCTGTAAGTTTGTCTTTTTAAAAAGTTAGAGTCCCATGGAATTCACATTGGCGTACAACTCTGTGAGTTTTAACACGTACACAGAGTCTTGTCACCACCTCCACAGACAGGATGCAGACCATTTCAATACCTAAAGAATTCCCTCATGTTCTCCCTTTGGTCAGGCCCTCTCCCCAGCCCAACCTCTGGCAACCTGGTTCTTCCCTATAGTTTTGCTTTTTTCAGTGTCTCGAATAAATGAAATCTTATGGTATATAATGTCCTGGGACTGGCTTCTGTGACATAGTGTAGTGCCAAACAGCACTCTATTACACGGATGGACCACAGTTTATCTACCCATTTGCCTGCTAAAGGACAGTTAAGTTGTTTCCAGTTTTGGGTAATAAGGATTTTTGGAAAATAAATTCAATGTTTATGATGAATAAACACAAAACAGCAGACACCGTTGAAGACAACAGATTTAAGCAATACTGTTAAGTTTAAGAAAGTCAGTGAAGAAGGGTTATCAGCAAAGTGGACAGACCGACGACCATGCGACCCGCTCCGTTAGGATAATGTACCGCAGGGAACAGGAGGAACCCAAAGTCTGCTCGAGAGCACGGAGGATCAGAAATCCAGTCCAGGTCAACACAGGGCCCTGGCTTGCAGTTAAATGAACGCAAGAGAACTAATGGTAACATTATGAAGCTACAGTTATATTAAACATTTTCTTACGGTTGTATAATTTCTCTTCCCTACTTCTCAGAAAGCATTATAACAATAATAACAAGAGATCTGTGCCAGGATAGCTAAAACCTAAATCAGAAAGAAAGTTCAGGGGGCACCCGGGTGGCTCAGTCGGTTAAGTGTCAGACTTCGGCTCAGGGCATGATCTCATGGTTCGTGAGTTCGAGCCCTGGGTTGGGCTCTGTGCTGACAGCTCAGAGTCTGGAGCCTGATTCCAATTCCGTGTCTCCCTCTCTCTCTGACCCTCCCCTGCTCACATGCTGTTTCCTTCCCTCTCAAAAATAAACAATTAAAAAAAAAAAGTTCAGAAGCCCGTTGAGGAAGAACACAAGGAAAAAGTCCAGCTGAGAACCTCAAAAAAGAAGCTTTTTTTGTTCTCTGAGCTTCCACTCGATATTTCAGCAGTGGGAGAGGGGACATAATTTTTATTCTTTTCGTTGTTAGTTGGAGGAAATTCAGCTTTTTTGGAGAGGAAAATTCTTCCTCTCACTCAGGAAATTCTCAGATAAATTTGTCACATAATTTCTTATATAAAGACCCATAAGAAACACTGAACAACACCATTAAAATGACAGTTTTGCAAGAAATGCAAATTTTTTCTTCATAGGAAACTGCCTCACACCTTCAGCCTAATCTGTTGGACCACACACAGCAGGTAGAAGATTCTGGTGCGTTCACAACCAGTTTCTCAAACGTGGTCAGTGTTTTCATCTGGATCAAAGTCGCCTAGGGCTGGGGCGCCCGGGGTGGCTTAGTCAGGTAAGCGTCTGACTTCAGCTCAGGTCATGATCTCATGGTTCGTGAGTTCAAGCCCCACATTGGGCTCAGTGCAGACAGCTTAGACCCTGGAACCTGCTTCAGATTCTGTGTCTCCTCTCTCCACCCCTCCCCCACTCAACTCTGTCTCTCTCTCTCTCTCTCTCAAAAATAAATGAACATTAAAAAACCAAAATCGCCTGGGGCTAGTTGATCTACATGCAGATCCCTAAGCTCTGCCTCAGACCAACTAAATCAAAATTGGGAGGACAGAGCCCAGGACCCGAGGACATGAAAGTCTGAGAAACATTCGCAGAGAAAAGCATGGCTGTTTTTAGGCCATGTAAGAATGCAGAAACAGAAATGGAGAGATTTAGGAAAAGGAATAATGAACATGTCCTTTAAACTGCTTCTCTGGATATTAATTGCTTCCACAGTGCTTTTTGGCAACCAATTAAGAGCAGAGTTCTTTGGTAAGTGCCTGGAGTGCCCGCCTTCTCCTTATTGACTAAACCTTCCTAATTGAAATACTCTGAAGTGTCTTCTCCTGCAAAACAAGCTGTATGGAGGCTCCCCTGTGTAAAAACTCTTGAAAAGAATATTAATAAAGAAAAGATGGGGATCATAGTGTCGTCTCCATTTGCCCAGTCTGCTGGGAGCGCGTTAGCACTCTGTTAGTGTCTGCGCCGCCCGTCACAAATGAGACATAAACACAGACCAGGAGGTCCTTGGCTTGCAAACACCTTGCCTGCAACTCTAGTTTACGCGAGCCTCTAAGTCCTAAACTGCAGTTCCTAAAAACACTCTTAGGTCTAGATTGTGCTCCCACAGTTAGGGGAGGTTGCGGAAGTGTTAGACCTGTTTCATGAATCTCCTTCTTGTTATTTCGGGAAACGACTAAAGGATTTGACAATTTTCTCTTTAAAAGCAGCATAAAGACAGGCGGCTAACTAGTGAGAAATAAGTAGAAGTTTCAAGTCAAAGAAACATATTGCATTTATTTTATCACCCCATTTATGCTTAAATCTAACATGTCCCCAGAGATCCTGATATACGTATGCTTCTAGGAGAAGACACCGGGCTGTATAACAAATAGCCACGGTCACTACCCGTGCCTGGCAGCAAAGAGCGTCCGTTAGGCCCTCGTGGGCATGTGTGAAATGCTGGATGTGTTTACAGAGTGTCTAAAAGAGTTTACATTTTAGAGGAAAAAAATAACACCAGATTAACATTGAAAGATGTGTTCAAATAACTTGGGTTTATGAAACCCAACAGAACAGTAGGAAGAATACTTACACGGAAAATAACGCGATACGGAACCTTCGATCCATAAAATTTAAAACACCAATTTGCCTATCAGAACGCACAAAGAAAATCAACCGCCACCGCGGTTACTTGCTTCGAAAAGATGGGAGAAACAAAACAGATGGACGTTACAGTTGACTTAATGATTAGATTTTAACTTTCACTTCTGTGTAACCCAATCCGTGTTGTCTCGTGGGCTGATAATTTCTGATTGTAAGTTTCTCACTCACTATCATCCACCCGTTCTGTCCCCTGTCCCCACCTTCAACTCGCAAGGAATGTATTTCCCAGACGGACTTTATGGTCTACGTTCTCATTTCTGCACTGTATAGAGTAGCATATACACATTTAAATATATACTTTGTGATTATTGCCCTTAAAGAGCTTTCGTTTGGCCGGTTACCCCAACACTTTGCATGATTCCTTTTCGGTCATGCAGTTGATAATAGTTGGAAGTTCCCTTAAAGTTCCCCAGTTTTTAAACATTAAATCTTTTAGACTCATTCCGGGCCATTTCCTTTTCTAGTCCTTGACTCTTTCTTGAAATGACCCCTTTTAGTTCAGCCAAATGTAAACAAAGCTGAATTTTAGCTCTGCTCTTACAAGAGCTGTGTTTAGACTATGATTTGCTTCAGGCCAATGCTTTTCAAAGGGAAGATTTTGATCTCTGGGAATCCTCGAAGGTGAAAGATGCCAGGGATCAGGAAGGTGGATTTAAAAATGTATATATTTATCATTCACAATTATGTTCGAGAAGAGATTTACATGCAAGTAAAAAGCATCTAAGTCTGGTGGGCCCCTTGCATAATTCAAAAAAGCAAAACTGCCTTATAACTCATTAAGTGTTTATTTATATGCTCTTCTTATTTCAAAATGGATGTGATTAAATGGTTCCATTTATATGAAACATCTAAAATAAGCAAATCCATTCAGACCGGATGTAGAATGGTGGTTGCCGGGCCAGGAGGTGGGGGGTGGGGAGAACTAGAAAATCGCTGGTAATGCGTCCGGGGTTTCTTTTTGGGGTGATGAAAATATTCTAAAATTGGACAATGGTGATGGCTACACAATTCTGGGAAGATACTAAAAACCACTGAACTGTACACTTTAAAAGGCTACGTTCTATGGTTATGCACATAATATCCCAAGGAAGCTAGTATTTTTAAAAAGAGATTTACATTGGTCCCTTCCCCCAATAAGAAGATGATAGACAATGCAGTAGAAAACGGGCATAGGACGCGTCCTGGAAACTCACTTAAGAAGACACACAATTAGACAAGTAAGCATGAAAACAGACACAGGATCCTGAGGGGTTGGGGAAAATGGGCTATTTCAACCCACTATATTCACAGAAATGATAACCCTTCCCAAGGAGAGCAGGAGGTAAGAGTGAGAACCTCATACAGAGCTGGTGGGGACGTAAACTGGTACAAAACCTTGGAGGGCATTTGACAACCTCACAAAGCTCCGAATAAGCAGAGCCCAGGGGTCCCAGTTCTCTCACCCACCAGGGCAAAGGTATATATGCACAAGGACATCCATCAGCATTGTCTGGAATAGGGGAAATGGAAACAATCCGAACCTATCAACAAAGGGGTTGAGAATTAACCTAGAGTGCATGTGTGTGAGATACTGTATAGCACCAAATAAATAAATCAGATGCAAGGGGGGAAATGCATTTATAAAACTCATGCCGCAGGATTTGTCTTAAGAGAGGAGGAATAGGAAAAATAAGATTAAGCTGAGGGTTTAATGCACAGGATGAGGTTTGACTCACCTGCAAACACTGGCTCTCATTTGACTCTTTGAGACACCAATGCGGAAAGAGGAGTCGGAGCAATTACAGAATTAGACCGTGATGGAAAAACGTACAACTAGTCCTGATGCCAACTAAGATCAGAGAGAAATTTCCTGCAGGGCTTTCAGGAAAAGGCCACCATGTAAAGTGGGTAATAAGCAATGCCCTCAATGTCACTGTCTTGTCTGTGGAACTGTCACTTCTGCGAAGACAAATCCCAGGGCCACAGTCTCCCAGTGTCTGGCTTTATCAGAAGATTCGGGGAATCGAAACTGGGGTGCCAAAGTATTCTGGTTGGCCGGCACAGGGTTCAAAATTCTTAAACCCGAATGCCTTTGGTGGGACATACGCTCCTTAGAACAGCACCGTTGAAGAGAACTTTCTGCAGTGATGAAAATGTTCCATTTCTGCCTTGTGCAATGTGGTAGCCAGGAGTCACATGTGGCTACCTACCGAGTACTTGAAATGTGGCTAGTTTGATGAAGGATCTGACTTTAAATCTTATTTCATTTTAACGAATTATCATTTAAGTAGTCATGTAGCAGCCTATCGCCCAGAAGTCTAGAAGGCGAGTTCTGGAAAGCCACCCCCCCACTCTCTCCTTTATTAAACCCCCACCCTCTGGATCACACCGTTGGATTACATGGCCCCTGGGGGTGTTTTCTTTTGTAACTCATGTTTTAAAGCACTGTCTCTCCAGGAATGGACAGACGATAATTTTATTGTATATCCACTTTTGTTCATTTATTCAATAAACACTCTTTCCACCGGGAGGCAGGTAGTAGGTCAGGGTCAGACACATCATCTACTGTCTCAAGGGCATAGGGCACCAGGCATACAGCGGGCAAGGCAAGGTCCTGGGATGGAGGCATTAGAAAACCCAACCTGAACTTGGTGCGCTGAGAGGTGTGAGTCCTAAGGAAGAACTAACAATAAGTACAAGTCAGCTGGGGTCTGGAGACAAGTCTCAGAGGGGAAGTCACGTGGCCTGTTCTAGGGATTCGAAGAAATTCGCTGGAATTTAGAAGGTGGGGGTGGGGACTTTGAGAGTTGGGCAAGGACGAGACTGTTGGGGATGTCAACCACATTCACCTGACTCTGGACTTGGTCCTGGTGGCAGTAGAAACCCGCTGAGAAATGTTAAGGGAAGGTGGAGGCTCCTGTGATCTGCCATTTGAAAGAGACCCACAGAATTTACTGCGTGATCCTGCAAATCCACCTCTGGTCGTTGACCCAAAAGAATCAAAAGCAACGGCCTGAACAGGTACTCATCCACAGCAGCACTGTTCACGAGGGCCCAAAGGTGGAAACGGCCCGTGTGTCCACCGATGGACGGTCGGATAAACAAAACGTATACACATGCAGTGGAATATTATGCAGTCTTAAGAAGAGGACAGGTGGGACACCTGCCACTACATGGAGGAAACCTGAAGACACTACTGCTAAGTGACACGTCAGAGACAAGAAGACAGATGTTATCCGATTCTCCTTATATTAGGGACCCAGCATGGTCAGATTCATAGAGACAGAAGGTTGAATGCTGGGGAGGAAAGACTGAGAGTTAGTGTGTAATGGGCACTCATGTGTATTTAATGAGTTTCAGTTTGAGAAAATGCAAATGTTCCGGAGAACGGATGGCAGTGATGGTTCACAGCGGTGTGACGGTATATAATGCCACTGACCTGTAAACTTGAAAGTGGTTAAAATAGTACATTTCAACTAATATATATAATATACATATTCAACATACATTAGAAAGCATACACACATTAAGAAAATGAAAGAAATCCTCCAAAGCTAGGCAAAAGCTTCCTAACTGATCTGTGACCATTCTCGATCCTTTACAGTTCATTTTCTACACAACGGAGGGAATTTTGAAACGTCAGTGTGGGCACCACGCTCTCTGCCTCTCCTCCCCCGCCAGAAAGTTTTCAGTGGCCGGTCTGGTCTCTAGTAATTTGGTCCTTTGTCACATCTGTCACATCCTCATGTCCACTCTGCCCCTGGTTCTCTCCTATGCAACTACACTGGCTTCTTTACTCTCCGTGAATTCACTAAGCAAGCCCCTCCCCCCTCCCATCAGGGCTTTCTCACTCTGGAACGTTCTTTCCCCTGAAGATCACCTAGATTGCTTTTTCACTTCATTCCGGTCCATTATCACCCTTCGAGTAGCCTCCTTGACCATCCTATCTAAAAACTTTCCTGCCCTGATTTTCTTGACAGCATCACTTAGTAATATATCCATTTGTTCATTTACTTACAGACTGCCTCTTCTGTAATGTAAGTTCCACGAAGGCAAAGACTTGATTTTCTACACTACTGACTCCCCAGGGACAGGGACAGTGACAGTGACAGTCCCGTAGGAAACATTCAAAAAGTATTTGCTGAGCGAAAGAATAATTACATTTGCGTTGTAGGAAGAGCATGTGAGGGGCTCGCAAGGGCAGGGCAAACCAGCCGGGCAGTCACCTGAGAGGTCACGGTGGCCAGGATGGGGGCCATGAGGGGACAGAGAGGCTTAGGGACACGGATATGCAGCAGGAAGAATGAAGAGGCTGGATGGAGAGTGCCTTCACTGAGCTAGAAAACTCAGAGGAGTAGGTTTGCCAAGAAGCCGGTACCATTTCCACCTCCAGCAGCGAGGCCGCCTGGGTGGCTCGGCCAACTAAGCCTCCAACTCTTGGTTTCCGTCGGGTCCCGATCTCACAGTTTCATGAGGTTAAGCCTCCTGTCGAGTTCTGAACTGACAGCATGGAGCCTGCTTGGGATTCTCTCTCTCTCTCTCTCTCTCTTTCTCTCTCTCTCTCCCCCTCTCTCTCCCCGCCCACCCCCCATCTCGTGCTGTCTCTGTCTCTCTCAAAATAAATAAATAAACTCAAAAAAAAAAAACGTTTTTAATAAAAATAAAAAAATACATAAACTCCTGCCGCCGACTATCCCCTGAGAGATGTTTAGGAGGCAGTTACATACGCTCAGCAGAGAGATCTGAGCTGGAAATGTCATTTCGGCCATTGTTAAGTAAAATCCTGCGGAACCTTTGACAACTGTTGAACGGTAGTTAGTTGGAGGTTATACTTATTAAATAAGTACTTGAATGTACACACCCAGTGCTGCCAATTAATGTGGAACTCATGTTTCACAGTCAGCCAAGTTGGCATATTTTTAACACTGTGTACAAAATGCAGGAATTTTTTTAAACGATGTAAAAAAAAAAGTGAAATAATTCTACTCGCGCGCGCGCACGCGTGTGTGTGTGTGGGTTTTGTCACTGCATCTGGGTCAATTTTAATTGCTGATATCCAAACCACAAGCCGTATATTCTGTACTCCACCTGATTAAATAATTAGTTAACGTCCGGCCTTCAGGAGAACATCATTTTCTGTTATATTTTAAAAAGATCACCTCATCCAGCTTCATCATTTCCCATATGTGGAAATAAAACCCCACGGACACTACTGACCTGCCTCCGGTCCCACAGCTGGACAGTGGCAGAGTCACCAGCAGACTGGGCCTCTTCCTTCCTCCGTAAGTAGTTTATAATTATATACAACTGTTTTGATGTCTGTTTTGGAAGGACTCCTTCAGAGTTGCTCATCACAGAAAGACAAATGCCATATGATTTCACGCCTATGTGGAATGTAAGAAACAAAACAAACGAAGAAAGAGAAAAAGAGAAAGAAAACCAGACTCTTCACTGTGGAGACTTATGGATGGCTACCAGCAGGGTGGGGGGAAGGGCGGGGGGAGGGGTGGAACAGGGGAGAAGGTTAAGAGAACCCTTATCAGCAGGCGCACTGGGTAACGTCTAGCGCCCTCCATCCCCGTACTGCACACCTGAAACCAGTACAACGTTGAATGTTAATTACACTGGAATAAAAATATAAATAAATAAAATGCAAAACACATCGCTGTCATGACCGAACTGAGGTTGACCGAGGACAAAGCTCTCTGGATACCCCACAGGCACGCTCTACTCCACCCACTGGAGCTCTTGACAGACACCGAGTCTTCTCTCTTCTTCACAGTTGAGCACAGTTCACCTTGCAGTTGAACATGTGGTGCAACTGCTTGGGAATGAAGATTGGACACCCAAGAACTCACATTCCTAAAACGTACAGCCACTTGTGCCTCTAGAGTGAAGGTCCAGGCTTTGACACCACCCACAGACTCCCCCTGAATGAGTTTCTTATTTCATGGAAAAGCGTTATTAGATGGCGTCCCCGAATTTTGCAACCAATTCCCACAGTGTAACTCTTACATCAGAGGCAGAATAAAGTATCACGTCAATGGTGATAGTCAACCAACCAAAGCTGGTCATTGTTCTCACCATTCCAGAAGCTAATTGTGGCAGATTCGTGGTGGAATGTCTACCCCAACCCTTCCCAACGTCTTCTCCTCCCCCCCTACCCCCTGTCTATACATCCTTCCATGCAGCTGGAGGTGTTCCACTGACCCAGTTCAGACCCAAGAGGCAGAAGCAGAAGCCTTCCCAGGCAGCTGCTAGAAACCTGGCATCCCTGGCTCCCCATCCCCTCTCCTATCGATGGGCAGGACGGCGCACTAGGGCCATGGCCTTGCATTTATGGAGGAAAAGGCCAAAGGCACCACACTGGGTAGACCCTGCCATTGTCTAACTGCCGAACCAAACCCCCACCTCCACATTACTTACTGTGTGAGAAAATCGTTCTCTTTCTGTTTAAGCCATGTAGATGTATTTTCTGCTTCCCACATCTAAGTGCGATTGTAGCCAAAATACTAATGAAATAACTCAAGGGAAAAGGGTTGAGGGATGTGACAGGGCATATGAGAACATTTGTGGGAGGGGTCCACTTACATATATAATTATATGTTGTGTATAGATATAATACTTGTGAGGGCTCCAGCTTTATATATTTTTATATACATATTATATATGTGTGTATATATAGATATATATGATATATACACATATGATATTATATGATATATGTGATATTAAAGGTTGGGACCCAGTTTTTTATATACATAAATAGTCCTGAGCACCTCCTCTCCCAACTGGGAACTACTTGTATAAGTTTTTCTTAATCAGTTCAGTTTGATAGCCACAATCTACAAGAAAAAAAAACCCTAATATATTCATGATAAAAACCTCAACAACGTAGGTTTAGAGGAAACACACCTCAATATAATAAAGGCCATATATGAAAAGCCCACAGCTAACATTATACTCAATGGAGAAAAACTAAGAGCTTCTGCCCTGAGGTCAGCAGTACAAGGATGTCCACTCTCACCACTTTTGTTCAACTTAGTTTTGAAAGTCCCAGCCATAGAAATTAGACAAGAAAGAGAAATGAAAGGCATCCAAATTGGTAAGGAAGAAGTAAAATTTTCAATATTTGCAGATGACATGATACTATATATAGAAAACCCTAAATGCTCCAACAAAAAACTATTAGAACTGATAAATGAATTCAGTAAAGTCACAGGACACAAAATTAATGTACAGAAATCTGTTGCATTTCTACACACTAATAATGAATTAGCAGAAAGAGAAATTAAGAAAACAATCCCACTTAAAATTACACCAAAAACAATAAAAAACTTAGAAAGAAACTTAACCAAGGAGGTGAAAGATCTGTACTCTGAAAACTGTAAAACACTGATCAAAGAAATTGAAAATGAGGGGCACTTGGGTGGCTCAGTCGGTTAAGCATATGACTTCAGCTCAGGTCATAATTTCATAGTTGGTGAGCTCGAGTCCCACATCAGGCTCTGTGCTGACAGCTCAGAGCCTGGAGCGTGCTTCAGATTCTGTGTCTCCCTCTCTCTCTGCCCCTCCCCTGCTCACATTCTGTGAGTGTGTGCGTGTGTGTGTGTCTCAAAAATAAATAAACATTTTAAAAATTTAAAGAAAAAGAAATTGAAGAAGACACAAATGGAAAGATATTCCATGCTCATAGATTGGAAGAATACATAGTGTTAAAATGTCCATACTACCCAAAGTGATCTAAACATTTTATACATCTCTACCAAAATACCAATAGAATTCTTTACAGAGCTTAAAATCTGTACGGAAGCACTAAAGACCCTGAATAACCAAAGCAATCTCAAAAAAGAAGAAAGCTGGAGGTATCACAATCCCAGATATCAAGATACAGCTGCAGTAATTAAAACACTACGGTACGACTACAAAAATAAACACATAGATCAATAGAACAGAATAGAGCGCCAGAAATAAACCCACAATTATATGGCCAATTAATCTTTGACAAAGCAGGAAAGAATATGCAATGAGATAAAGATAGTCTCTTCAACAAATGGTGTTGGGAAAACTGGACAGCCACATGGAAAAGAATGAAACTGGACCACTTTCTTATAATATACACAAAAATAAACTCAAAATTGATCAAAGACCTAAATGTGAGACCTGAAACCATAAGAATCCTAGAAGAGAGCACAGGCAGTAACTTTTTTGACATTGGCTGTAGCAACTTCTTTCTAGATGTCTCCAGGGGCAAGGGAAACAAAAGCAAAAATAAACTATTGGAACTATATCAAAATAAAGAGCTTGTGCACAGGGAAGAAAACAGTCAACAAAACTGAAAGGCAACCTAGAGAATGAGAGAAGATATTTACAAATGGCATATCCGATAAAGGGTTAATATCCAAAACCTATATAAAGAGCTGGTAAACTCAACACTCGAAATAATCCAATTTAAAAATGTGCAGAAGACATGAATAGATATTCCACCAAAGAAGACATCCAGATGGCCAACAGACACATGAAAAGATGCTCAACATCACTCATCACCAAGGGAATACAAATCGAAACCACAATGAGATCTCTCTCTCCACCAGTTGGAATGGCTAAAATCAAAAACACAAGAAACAACAGGCAGTGGCAATTATGTGGAGAAAAAGGAACCCTCGCGCACTGTTGGTGGGAAGGCACACCAGTGCGGCCATGTGGAAAACAGTAAGGAAGTTACTCAAAAAGTAACGATGAGGCAGTAATTGCACTACTAGATGTTTATCCAAAAAATATGATAACATCAACTCAAAGGGGCGCATGCACGCCTATGTTTAGTATTGCAGCACTACATATATAATAGCCAAACTATGGAGGCAGCCCAAGTTTCCATGAACAGCTGAATGGCTAAAGTAGATGTGGTGTGTGGGGGGGAGTTGGGGTGGAATATTACTCAGCCATAAAAAAGAAAGAGATCTTGCCATTTGCAACAACATGGATGGATCTACAGGACATAATGCTACATGAAATAAGCCAGTCAGGGAAAGATAAATACCACATGATTTCACTCATCTGTGGAACAGCGGGGAGACGGGTGGGGGGATGGGTGAAAGAAAGGAAGGGGAAAAAGAGTACACTTATCGTGAGGAGCACGAAGCCATGTATAGCATTTTGAATCACTATGTTGTATACCTGAAACTCACATAGCACATGTAAACTATACTGGAATTAAAAAAAAAAAAAAAGAATGACATGACATCAAAAATAAAAGGGAAAAAAAATCCTAGAACGTTGGCACACAAAGACAAATTCCATACCCATGAAAACTTTTCTAATTTGCTAAGCTCCGAATATCACCAAAAGATTACAGAAAATATCCTAGGGGCATGAAATCGTACAAAGCATTAGACACTCTCTTAGAGAATTTTGTGAGGCTCCATAGGGCTGCACCCCCGTGACTAAGTGCTGAGGAGATTAGGGGAAATCTGCTTAGTCCGGCCAGGACTCAGGCTCGCTCCTGTCCTCACCCGACCCTGCGACAGCCCCTCGCCTGGGCGGCATGGGAAGGCCTCAGCTGACTACGCGATTGCAAGCGCTGGGCTCTGTTGCTATTAGCGCCTTGGCCACACCCCTGTAAACCATCTGCTGGCTCCCCCTGCATCCCTCATGCTGCAAAGATCACGGCTCAGTCTGTGCTGCCACGCTGAGGCCAAAGCTCCCTGATGGGCAATGTTAGTCAATTCCAGAGTCAAGACCTTGCCAACAACGGGTTGCTTCTTAGATCATCTGTGGTTTTCCTCGCAGTCTTCCAAGTCACATGGACAGAGGGCCTTTGAAACCCGGAGGCATTTATTTCCTCAGTTCCCCAGCTTTGCAGGAATCGGTGGGGCGGATGTCTGGAGGATATTTTGTCATCCTTCCCAAATTCACCACGAGCCCAGGAACACCGTGAAATGGGCGAGGTTGGCTTTCCCTGACTCTCTGTCTCTGTTAGAACATCCTTTACCCTCTCCTCCCGCCGAGCGCTTTCTCTTCTCCCAGCGGCCACCCGGTGATGCTCTGCCCTGCCCAGAACCACCCTCTGGAACATCTATACGCATGCGTCCCCAGCCAGTGGTCCCCACTTTGGGGAAAGTGGCACCTCACGAATAGGCCCGGCTAGACTTAAGGTTTTAGACTGTCCAGGCACTGGTCCTTTACTAACCAAGCCGAACCCAAAGGAACAAACCCGGTGATGCTATCTGGGGCACCAGGAGGGGCTGCTGGGAGAGGCAGTATGTGGCAACCTCAGCCCCACGCACGCTTGGGCCCACTTACCTCCGTTAGGGCGCCCCTGCGTTCTCGCTCTTTGGAGACATCGTGATTACTCCGGCACTTGAAAATAACAAAATAAAAATACAATCTTTACACGTTTTATTTGTCCTCTTTCCGCTGTCTGGTATTTCTTAAATCAAGTCATCTCTTTTTGTTGATCACGTAAGTCAGAAAACGGTGTCAACGCTCTACGTGGCGGAAATCAGAGAAGCCGGTTAAATCAGTTGACTTGCGCCACATCACTGCCACCACACGTGGGAAGACTTTTTGTCAAAACAAGCCAGAAAAGCAGCCCATTAGGTCCCTTTCCTTCAGATCAATGGCTTTCTCCGGCGGTCATTCAAGGTCACTCAGCTGGCCTCTCAGAGCATGAATCTTCTCGACTGTGACCTAGTCTATGTTTTTGTTTCATGAATGCATTTCTTTGTCTCCTGGGTCTAATACGAATGAAAGAACACCTGGTTTTTTCTCACTGAATACATCACGATCCCTCCCACTCCGAACCAGTTCTGCAAATTATTTTTTTCAGTGGTTCTTGAAGCTGGCAGAGGAAGCAATCTGTTGCGCCTTTGCCCTGTTGGCAGTGGCTTCCGGAGGAAAAAAGCATGACAAAGACAAGAGCAATGTTCTGAGTGCCTCGGACCGATGGCACACATCACTTCAAAAAGTCCTGATAATCACAAGCACCTCCCATACCTTCAGCTAGATCTTTTGGGTCCTTTAACGGAGCCTCTAAAATCATGGGGAGTGTATTCCAAGTAATTTAAGAAAATAAACTTTACACCTTTGCAAAAATAGCCCGTTGGGAATTACTGGTGTCAATTTCCAACCCCCCACAGACTGCCTGGTGTGAATTTCACTTGTGGCTGGTTTTTAGTGCCCTAGGGCTTGATTAAGGGCAGTCCGGGAAGTAAACAGGAGCCGTGCAGAAATATTATTAGAAGGGGACCTCTTGTCTTGGAGTATTTTTGTTTCTTCCTTGCTCTCTGTACAATGGACTCCAAGTCTAAAAATGCTGCTTCTTAGAAGAAGCCTAACAAGGAATGGGCAAATGCACTCTTGTCTGTGATGCAAAGCAAGTCCATGCTGTTTGATCTTATGGGATAAAAACAAACCAATGGGGGGAAATGCATTACCAGGCCTACGAAGTCATGGATGGAAGATTGCATTTTAGAGGCACTTCCGTCCGGTGGTTGCAGGTGCTCAAATACTCGGGCTTGCCGTGTGCCCTTGTCTCCCCCTGCATTTTCCTGGTGAGACTTCACAGGAGGGCTCTGCTCTCCCAGGTGTGAAACAAGCACAGTGACAATGTCACACCTCAGGTGTGCCAGCGCGGACTGGCCCCATGGCCATGTCACTGTGTCTGTTTCACATCCCCTGCTTGTACCTGTGAGACTCACTTGGAAATCTGCAAAGGGGGATCTCTGTCTCTTTCTCTGTCTTTATCACAGCCTCCTTTCCTATTCTGTTGCTGACACTGTCTCTCTAGTTCTACTAACTTCCATCTGGCTGCCGATTCCTTCCCACAAAGCCAGATGGAATTACAACCCGAGGCTGCACAGTTTGGATGTGGGGACACACTCGTCTTATGCATCCTATCTGTACTTCGATAAAATGAGAGTCTTTGAACATCGTAAAATGATGATTACCTTTCAGTGTTACATGTTCAAAGGTCAAAGGAAATATGGATCCAGTTTCTTTTTTAAACTGCATGCTTCCAATCAAACTAATGGGATTGCACAGTGACTTTGCATAAGGGGTAATTTTGCATTTATTGCCTGCTAATCTGGAGGGGAAAAAAGTAGGGAGAAGGTAGTGCTAGACTGCGGCAAATTAGCTCAGGCTTACCGCTTCCTGCAATGATCGCTTTGTCAGGTAAATGGATGTCCCCAAATGCTTTAAGGATCAGAAGGGACAAAAATGGATCTGTCAAAAAATATCAACTCTTGCCAACCATTTTCCTTTCACTTCTGAAGGGAACTGGACCCAGTATTTACTTCATGACATGTGTTTTTTTTAAGCTAGGATCAAATCATTGCTGCTTGCAGCATGTTTGAGCAGTAATACAATGTACCTAACAACGTAATGTTTAGAGGCAGTGTTGTCTGGTAGGAGCAGAGCAGTTGGGCCGGAGGCTGATGTGGGTTCAAATCTTGCCTCCGCTGTTCCCCAGCTCTGCGAATCTGGACAAGTTCCTAAGCCTCCGTTTTCTCATGTGGAAAAAGAAGAATGAGAGAATTTTTGTGACATTAAAATGGCTTTGTATACATAAAAGAGGTATAGAATAAACAGTGGAGTCCCTGACGTGGGATCAGTTCCTGGCACTGCTGTTTACTAGCCATGTGACTTGGAGCAAATTGCATAACTCTCTTCGCTTAACTGATGCTGTGATACACACTTTATGTGACTGCTATAGAATTAAATTAGACTCTAGTACAGGGGCCAGCAACCTTATTTTAAAAAAGCAAGATAGTAAATATTTTAGCCCTTGGGGACCATATGGTCTTTTTCACAACTACCTAACTCTGCCTTTGTGGCATAAAATCTTTAAATGAATGGGTATGGCTCTGCTTCCCTAAAGTTTAGCTGACAAAAACAAGTAATGAGCAGGATTTGTCCATAAGCCACAACTTATCAATTCCTGATGATAAATGATGAAATTCTAATAAGGAACACAACCTTTTAAAAAAAATTTTTTTAAGTCATCTTGGGGCACCTGGGTGGCTCAGTTGGTTGAGCATCCAGCTTTGGCTCAGGTCATGATCCCACAGTTCATGGATTCAAGCCCCACATCGGTCTCTGTGCTGAAGTGCGGAGCTTGCTTGGGATTCTCTCTTGCTCCCTCTCTCTCTACCCCTCCCCTGTTTGTGCTCTCTCTCTCTCTCTCTCTCTCTCTCTCTCTTCCAAAATAAATAAATAAACTTAAAAAAATTAAAAAATAAAAAGTAATCTTCACACCCAACATGGGGCTTGAACTCACAACTCTGAGACCAAGAGTCACATGCCTTATCAAATGAGCTAGCCAGGTGCCTCAGAAACACAATCTTTTTTAATTAATGTAATTGATACTAGCTGAGAGATAAAGGAAAGTATTGAAGATTCCAATCTTGCCCTCAGTATCAGTGTGTTTTTATACAATGACTCCATGTTAGACAACCATATGAATTCAATGAGCAATAGCGCAGGTCACTTCTTCCCACAAAATCCTTAAAACACATACACATACACACAGGGGCACTTGGCTGGCTCAGTCGGTTAAGCATCTGACTTCAGCTCATGTCATGATCTCACAGTCTGTGAGTTTGAGCCCCACATCAGGCTCTGTGCTAACAGCTCAGAGCATGGAGCCTGCTGCTTGCTTCAGATTCTGTGTGTGTGTCTCTCTCTCTGCCCCACTCCTATTCATGCTCTGTCTCTCAAAAATGAATGAAATGTCAAAAAATTTTAAAAAACCAATACGCAGACAGTTATAATTTCTGGGGTAAAAGAAAAATATGGCAACAACAAAAACAAAAAAGATGAACTTTCAAAACAACAAGCAAATCTAAATGTTTTAATAAGAAAATCCAATAAAAAGAAATACAAAACTTAAGGGGAGTGTAAAATTACAGAAGACAAATTATGCACAATTGTGGGATCAGCGATACTCCCCGAAGATTCCAAGATGAGAAGAAATCGTCTGATACTAACTAGACTAAGAGAGACAAAGCAGAGTGGGGCGATAAAGTAAGCATATCCAGCAATACAGAAAGATTTCAATAAGTGTGTAAACACTGAAACAACAAAACAGCTTCATGAATTGGTAAAGAATAGAATTAATGGAGCATTGATGGTCCACATAGAAAACAAAAATCACAACTAAATAATACAGCAATTGATAGGAATAAAAAATAAATGGCAGATGTAAAATAAAGACTAAGATCCAACTTAAGAATAAGACCATAATGGAAACCACTGTGTACCAGACACCACTAGTCGCCAGTTCAATATCCACTCTTGTGGCCTTGAGGGAATCATGAGAAAGCCACATGCTGAGGATAGAAGGGAAAGAGACAGAATCTGGGTACTTGTTGGGATCCATGATTGTAGAACATTGTAAAGCGGGTAGACCAGAACAGGACTGCATGTCTCCATGCTTCTGGGCACATGAGAAGAATAAACTAACTATATTTGGTTATGCCAGTAGAGTCCAGTCTCTTTTACATGCAACTAAATATGATCCCTAACTGATGTTCATATATGATCAACTCTAGGATGTCATAGATTGTAAAATGCACCATTAATTCATGCACAACTTACTAAGAAAAACATATTGCCAGTCACACTATAACACAACACTGTGACAGCTGTGTTAGATCTGGGAATCGGTCATATCTCTCTTTCTTGCTTTAAAATGTATTTCACCTGTAGGGAAGGATTTTCCAGTTTTTCCTGCTATGCATTCCATTATAGAGGGATGATAAGCAAACCTTTTACACATAACTCAGTGACTATTCCAATCTACTAGTGGGTATTTTCGTTTCTTAGGTCCCACAAAGTACTTGGTTGTTGCTTTTCAAGGCCACTGTGTATAGTTTTGTGGTCTGTGTTTTAGACAAAAACACCAGACCAAGCGGGGCAAAGGAAGGCCGAATCTAGCCCAAGCTCTAATGATCTGGCACCTGGCTGCTACTAAAACAAGAGAGAAACACCTGTTCCCTGGAGAGGGGCCTTTTTCTGACTGGCACAAGGGGTCAGTGTGTATTCGCTGCAGCCCTCAAACTGGGGATACGGTAGAAGCAAGGGCAGACGTGGTTCCTGACTTCCTAGCTCTTGAAGTCTTGTGAGGAAGAAAGACAGCAAACAATGATGTGGGAAGATGAGGACCGAGGAGAATATCCAGGCTCTGGGAGCGCAAGACAGAGCTGAGAGTGGGTTCAGAGTTAAACAGACATCAATTTAATCCAGACTGCTCTATGCAGAAGAGGTTATACACAAACCTAATAATAACCACAAACCGGAAACCACTAATAAACATGCAAAGAATATGGAGAAAGAATATAGTCCAAATACAGCACTAAAGAAAATCAACAAAGCATGAAAGAAAGAAGGGAAAGATGGGAAAGGATTGTCTCTAGAGACAATCAAAAAACAAGAAATAAAATGGCAATGAATACATATCTATCAATAATTACTGTGAATGTAAATGGAGTAAACACTCCAATCAAAAGACAAAGGGTGTCAGAATGGGTAGAAAACCAAGGTCCATCTATATGCCGCCTACAAGAGATTCATATTATTTTTTTTTAATTTTTTAACATTTATTTATTTTTGAGAGACAGAGAGAGACAACAGATAATGAGCAGGGGAGGGGCAGAGACAGAGAGGGAGACACAGAATCTGAAGCAGGCTCCAGGCTCTGAGCTGTCAGCACAGAGCCCAACGCAGGGCTCGAACCCACGAACCATGAGATCATGACCTGAGCCAAAGTCGGATGCTCAACCAACTGAGCCACCCAGGCGCCCAAAGAGATTTATTTTAGACCTAAAGACACCTGCAGACTCAAAGTAAGGAGACAGAGAAGCATTTATCATACAAATGGATGTCAAAAGAAAGCCAGAGCAGCTGTACTTTAAAACAAAGACCATAACAAGATAAAAAGGGAACTATATAATAAAATAAATTATTATATAAATAAGTAAAACAAAATACAACACAACAAGAAGATATAACAGTTGGAAATATTTATGCCACCGACATGGGGTCATCCCAATCTATAAAACAGTTAAGAACAAATATAAGGAAACTAATAGATAATTGTACAACAATAGTAAGGGACTTTAATACCCTACTTACATCAGTGGACAGCTGATCTAAATAGAAAGTCAGACAGAAAACATTGGCTTTGAATGGTACACTGGATCAGATGTACTTAACAGATATATTCAGAAAATTTCCTCCTAAAAGAGCAGAATACACATTCTTTTCAAGTGCACATGGAACATTCTCCAGAACAGATCACCTGTTAGGCCACAAAACAGGCCTCAACAAGTATGAGTAGACTGAAGTTTTACCACGCACCTTGTCTGACCACAATACTATGAGACTAGAAATCAACCACAAGAAAAAAGACATGGAAGTTAAATAACATGCAGCTAAACAATGATGGGTCAATCAGAAAATAAAATAAGAAATTAAAAAAGGGGCACCTGGCTGGCTCAGTCAGTAGAGCATGTGGCTCTTGATCTTGGGGTTGAGATTTCAAATCTCTCACTGGGCCTGGAGCTTACTTCTTTAAAAAATGGGGAGGGGGGAATAAAAACACATGGAAACAAATGAAAATGAAAACACAACAGTCTAAAACTTTTAGGATGTAGCAAAAGCAGTCCGAAGAGGGAAGTACATAGCAATACAGGTCCACCTCAAGAAGCAAGAGAAATCTCAAATAACCTAACTGTACACCTAAAGGACCCAGAAAAATAACAACAACAAAAAGCCTAAAACAAGCAGAAGGAAGGAAATAATAAAGATTAGAGAAGAAATAAATGATACAGAAGCTAAATAAAAACAAACAAACAAACAAACAAAAAACCCAAAAAACAATAGAACAGATCAATGAAACCAGGAGCTGGTTCTTTGAAATAATTAATAAAATTGATAAACCTCTAGCCAGACTTATCAAAAAGAAAAGAGAAAGGACCCAAATAAATAAAATCACAAATGAGAGAGGAGAAATAACAAAAACACTACAGGAATACAAGCAATTATAAGAGAATATTATGAAACTATATGCCAACAAATTGGACGATCTAGAAGTAGGTAAATGCCTAGAAACATATAAACTACCAAAACTTAAAAAGGAAGAATACATAACTTGAACAGACCAATAACCGGCAATAAAATTGAATCAGTACTCAGAAAACTCAAAAAAAAAAAAAAAAAAAAAGGAAAGTTCAGGACCAGATGACTTCACAGGCGAATTCTACCAAACATTTAAAGGAGTTAATAACTCTTCTTCTCAAACTATTCCAAAATAATAGAAAGAGAAGGAAAACTTCCAAATTCATTCTATGAGGTCAGCATTACCGTGATACCAAAGCCAGATAAAGACACCACAAAAAAGGGAACTATAGGCCAATAGCCCTGCTGAAAATAGAAGCAAAATTTCTCAACAAAATACTAGCAAACTGAATCCAACCATACATTTAAAAAAAAAGTCATTGAAAGCAATCAACTGGGATTCCTGGTTTGCAAGGGTGGTTCAATATTCACAAATCAATCAATGTGCTGTGTTGCGTTAAGAAAAGAAAGGATAAGAACCATAAGATCATTTCAATAGATACAGAAAAATCATTTGACAAAGTCCAACATTCATTCATGATAAAAGCCCTCAGCAATGTAGGTTTAGAGGGAACATACTTCAAACTAACAAAGCCCATATATGGAAAAGCCACGGCTAATATCATCCTCAATGGGGGAAAACTGAGCTTTTCCTCTACAGTCAGGTACAAGACAGGGCTGCCCACTCTCACCACTGTTATTTAACATAGTACTGGAAGTCCTAGCCACAGCAACCAGACAACAAAAAGAAATAAAAGGCATCCATACTGGAAAGGAAGAAGTCATCATTTGCTGATGACATGATACTCTCTGTAGAAAACCTGAAAGATTCCACCAAAAAGTGCTAGAACGGATACACAAATGCAGTACAGTTGTAGGATACAAAATCAATGTACAGAAATCTGTTGCATTTCTATACCAATAATGAAACAGCAGAAAGAGAAATTAAGGAATCAGTCCCATTTACAATTGCACCCAAAACAATAAGATAGCTAGGAATAAGCCTCACCAAAGAGGTAAAGACTTGAACTCTGAAAACTCCAAAACACTGATGAAAGAAATTGAAAATGACACAAATGGAAAGACATTCCATGCTCATGGATTGTAAGAACAATATAGACATTATAGACATTGTTAAAATGTCTATATTACCCAAAGCAATCTACACATTTAATGTAATCCCTATCAACATACCAATAGCATTTTTCACAGAGCTAGAACAATCCTAAAATTTGTATGAAACCACAAAAAATCCCTGAATAGCCAAAGGAATCTTGAAAAAGCAAAGCAAAACTTGAGGCGTCACAATTTCAGACTTCAAGTTATATTACAAAGGTGTAGTAACCAAAACTGTGTGGTACAGACACAGAAATGGACTCAAAGATCAATGGAACAGAATAGAAAACCCAGAAATGAACTCGTCAACTAATCTTTGACAAAGCAGGGAAGAATATCCAATGGGAAAAAGACAGTCTTTTCAATAAATAGTGTTGGGAAAACTGGACAGAGACGTGCAAAAAAAAAAAAAAAAAAGAAAGAAAGAAACTTACAACATACACAAAATCTGAAAATGGATTAAAGACCTAAATGTGGGACCTGAAACCATAAAAATCTTAGAAGAGAACACAGGCAGTAACTCCTTTGACATCAACTGTAGTAACACCTTACTAGATATGTCTCCTGAGGCAAGGGAAACAAAAACAAAAACAAACTATTGGGACTACATCAAAATAAAAGGTTGTGCACAATGAAGGAAACAGTCAACAAAACTGAAAAGCAACCTAGAAAATGGGAGAATATATTTGCAAATGGCATATCCAATAAAGGGCTAGTATCCTAAATATATGTAGAACTGATATAACTCAACACCCAAAAAGTGAATAATCCAATTTAAACATGGGCAGAAGACAGGAATAGGCATTTTTCCAAAGAAGACATCCAAATGGCCAACAGACACATAAAAGATGCTCATCATCACCCATCAAGAGAGAAATACAAATCAAAACCACAATGAGGTATCACCTCACACCAGTCAGAACGGCTAAAAAGAAAAATACAAGAAACAAGATGTGGTAGTGAGGATGCGGGGGGAAAAGAACCTTCTTGCACTGTTGGTGGGAAAGCCAACTGGTGCAGCCATTGTGGAAAACAGTACGGACTTTCCTCAAAAAGTAAAAAATAGAACTACCCTACGATTCAGCAGTTGCACTATTAGGTATTTCCCAAGGAATACAAAAATACTGATTCAAAGGGATACATGCACCCCGATGTTTAAAACATTTTTAATGTTTATTATATATTCTTTTTCAAAAATATTTTATTGTCAAATTGGTTTCCATACAACACCCAGTGCTCTTCCCCATAAGTGCCCTCCTCCATCACCACCACCTCTTTTCCTCCCTCCCCCTTCAACCTTCAGTTTATTATATATTCTTGAGAGAGTTAGAGAGACAGAGCATGAGCAGGGGAGAGACAGAGAGAGAGGTAGACACAGAATCTGAAACAGGCTCCAGGCTCTTCACTGTCAGCACTGAGCCTGATGTGGGGCTTGACCTCATGAACCACGAGACAAGACCTGAGCCTAAGTCAGAAGCTCAGACGACTGAGCCACCCAGGTGCTCTGCACCCTGATGATTATCAAAGCATTATTTAGAATAGCCAAACTATGGAGGCCACCCAAGTGTCTGTTGACAGATAAATGGGTTTAAGTAGGAGAATGGCACAAACAGATTTGTGTTGCAGAAGGCACTATGGCAGAGATGCCGGGCTGACAAGAAAGAAACTCATGGCTCTCTCACTCATCTTTCGCAGACTCCGTCTCTCCTTCAGGGGCCCCTGGACCTGCTGGAGCTGGACTCCCGTAAATGAGTGAGGGGAAGAGCGGAGTCAGCAGGCACAGAGGCCAGATGGTAAGGAGTCCGCACAAGGAGCCACCCTCCTTCCAGATCATTCTCCGGACTCCCAGAGCCCGGAATTCCGGGAGAGGGCAGGAGTCTGTGTGAGGGACCAGTGCAGGCTGCCTCCCCCCATCCACCCTCCCCGCGACTGGCAGCCCAGGATGTCCACACACACCCTTCAAAGTGTCAGAGACGCAGGCTGAGTGGATCTGGAAGGACAGGAAGGTGATTTCAAAGGGCAGCTCTAAGCGTCTCTGACTGAAAGGCCTGAACCACATCGAGAAAGCTCAGGAGCAGCCTCACGGGGGGATGCCAAGACGGACTTGAAGGCTGGAGGAATTTCAAGGCGTGGGAGCCCACAGGCACCTCAAGGGGTAAAGATGATTTCTGCGACATCCAGGAGCACGCGTCCAGGCTCCTTCCTCCAGAAGGGGACACGGGTGCCTGCGTAAGCTTGTCTCCGCTTGGGTCCCCTGAAGGGAGAACTCCCAGGCAGCCCTACAGCCTCCAGCACGGCGTTTTGCACACCTAGGCCCACGAGAATTGCTTGCGACTAAAAGGAGGTTGGGCTAAGAACTGGGAAAGCCTAGACTTTCCCAGCAGCTCAGCGTTGAACTCATCCTGTGATACAGACAGAGGTGCGTTCCGTGGCCCTCCAGGGATGCCTCCTGCCTCTGCCGATCACCTGACCACTTCCAAGGTAAAGGATCAGGAAACAAAAGGCCAAAGGGCTTCAAACTGCTGACTCCTCAGAGGAAAGAATCCCCAAAGGATCCAAAGGCATCCACAGGGATGCTGTGTGGCTTCTTATTTCTAGGTCTGCCCTGGAGGTTGCCAATGACTGGGGAATGTAGAAAGCATTAGTACACAGATGCTCAGCGCCGGCCAGTGGGGTGGGGGCGGGGTGTGGTGGTCTTGGAATCCCTAGGATGCCCATGGATACGTTTGAGGAGCCCCCAAGTCTCCAGAAAACCCAAGGGAATTGAGAGTGTGAGTATATGCGTGCATGTGAACCTCTCCAGGCTGATGATCTGGAGCCTCGAGCAAATTTGCAAATGAGTCTGACTCAGGGAAAGAGGATGTGCTCTACCCCACATCTCCCACCTCAAAAGAGGGGACGTGACTGTGCTGGGTGACACCTTAGGAACCGGATGAACCCCAAAGTCCCTAACCCTGTGGGGCTGTGTAGCCCAGGAAGGTCTGTTCAACCAGAAAAGCAGGGCTGCCTTCCCAGAAGGCTGTGTGAGATCATACAGCGGCCGCTTGCTCCTGGGGAAACATCTCAAAGGCATGATGGAGTCACTCTTCCCCAGGGATGAGGGTGGATACTGAGGTCTGTTTCCATGGACAACAGAA
>PISW01010635.1:0-47531 GCA_004023785.1 Mungos mungo | reverse complement strand
TTATATATTATATATTCATATATTAAATATATATCATCAGGTCTTAAACTTTTTCAGAAAATAATTCTACCTTAAGATATATTTTGCCTGATATTAATGTAGCCAATATTAATATATGAGTTATATATTTATATACTACAGAAAAAGTAGATATTAATAAGAATATACAAAAGATTAATACTATATAATAAAAACACTAAATATATTAAGATATGCATCTAATGGTATCATATAAATATATGTATATATACATACATATATACACTCATATATAAACAAATACAGAGGATATTGAATCTGTATGAACTAAGCATTCCGTATAAGAAATTAGAAAAAAGCAAGAGTGTACACAAGAAAGTAGAATAAAGGACATGATCAAATTAAAAAGAGAAGTGAGTTAATATAATCCAACTTCACTTATAAACATTAGAAACAAAATGCTAAATAAGATGTCAAACCAAATCAAGCAATATGTGTGTGTGTGTGTGTGTGTGTGTGTGTGTGTATACAGTATGTAAATCTGATATGAAGACACTAAATGTTGGTAAGGTATGGAACAACTGGAACTCTCATACTCTTGCTTAAAATAGAAATTGATAAAAGTACTTTGATAAACTCTTAGCAAACCTTGATAAAATCATAAATTGAAAAAAATACATTGAAAGCATAAAAGGCCCTAATACTATATTTAGGAACATTTTAGTAACTCTCAAAACTATCACTCTAGGACCACCTGAAATTCTCCTCACATTTTTCTGAACTGAAATTTCTTGTTTACAACAACAAACATGTATTAAATGTCAATATCAATGAGAAATGGTCCAGTGTGCTGAATAACACGATTATGAACAAGACCAAGTTTTTGCTATAACGGGATTCACAGGTAACTTGGGGTGACAGACCTGAAATTACTAATAAAGCAGCAGATCATAAAAATACTGGATGTTTTTACAAAGTGGTATGATGAAAAATAAATGGGTAGTAAAAAATTGGTTCTGCTCAAAGAGGTATAGACAGAAAGCTCACAGAGAATACTTGCCAGAAGTGGTGATGTTTAAATAGGGCCCTTCAGGATGAATACAGGTTTTCCTTGCAAATTAGCTTTAGGGGGAGACCTGGAGATAGAATTTTAAATAGTATCAACAACATAAAGAAAGATACAGAGATAAGAAAGCATATGGTATGTTAGAAGGGTAGTGTAAAAGTTGAAGAAGAATCCGAAGAAGTATAGTGGGACTGAATTTCCTAACAAATAGATTGCAAAAGAAAGAAAAAAGCTACTGTGACTTCCTAACAAAACTTTGCTTAAAATCTTCTGCCAAAATAAATGATACACATTTGCAAAAGGACATCATATCACCACTTAAAATTCTAGAGTTAACATATATTACTAATATCACAAGAATATTGATTATTGAATGTCATAAGAAACTCCTATTAGTTTAATTCAAAAGATTTAGGTCATTTTATTTTATTTTTTTTATTTTTTAAATGTTTTTAAATTTATTTTTGAGAGACAAAGAGAGACAGCATGAGCAGGGGAGGGTCAGAGAGAGAGGGAGACACAGAATCCAAAGCAGGCTCCAGGTTCTGAGCTAGCTGTCAGCACAGAGCCCGACGCGGGGCTCGAACCCACAAACCGTGAGATCATGACCTGAGCCAAAGCCGGCCGCTTAACTGACTGAGCCACCCAGGCGCCCGATTTAGGACATTTTAATAAGAAGATAATTTTGGTGAGGCTATAATGAAAAAATCTGAAATGCCATGTAGGTGTGTTTTTTATGTCTCATTACTTTGAGAAATTTACCGAATATGAGTGTTTTCCTTTACTGATATTTTTAGAGGTAGTTAACCTTACCTATTGGCTGTTGAAACAAGTAGTGAGTTTTATAGGGAAAAAATGTACTAAGTCATATGAAAGTCTAATATATTGCTGACAAGCTTAATATCCTTAAATTTTTTTAAATTTCAGTTTTAAATTTGGATTATTTGGGTTATATGTAGCAGATCTCCACTTGTGCTTGCTTAAGCCAAAAGAGGTAATTTATAATAAGGGTACTGAGGTGTGTTGAGAATTCAAGGAGATTTGAACAAGCGAGCCTCAGGATGAGTAAAAACCAAAGTAACAAGTAAGAGTTCTGTGGTCTTCCAGTTCCAGTTGGCTCTCGGAAGCAAATTGGCTGTTGAATTAGTCAGCTTCAGCCAGCTGGGCAGGCCCACACAAAAGAACATTCATACTCAGCATACACAACTGTGAAAACATAACATTTGGGAGTGATTATTCCTCTGAATAGATCATCTAAAGAAATAAAACATTTTGTTCTGCACACAGGTGAATGAGTCTAAAGGCCTTCTATACTCTATCTCACTGAATTCATACATCAGCTTTATCAGAGCACTTGGCTATGAAGAAAAGGTATGCAGAAATAGCACAGGCTGAGTTCAAACATTTTCCTTATGTTTTGTTTGGGCAAATGTCTGACACAATGTTTGTCAGAAACAAAATGTAAAAGTTTCCAGGGAGCTGCAATTAGTGGCTATAAAAAGATTAGGACAAGTATTGTATTAAATGTTACTCTTAGCTAAAGAATGGCAACTGAGAAGGATGTTCCAGACTGACTCTGCAGCAGACATGGTGAAGGTCACCTCTCTGGAGAAATCAACAAGTCCCTGTTTAAGTTTTAACAAAGGCTTTCTCTTTGGGTATACAGCAGAAACAAAGGGATTTGAGTCACCGAGGGACGTGTGCTTCAAGATTCACTCTTCTGGCAAGGGAGGGAGGGGGAGAGAGAGAACTTCGGGTGTGAAGCTGGCCGGAAGCACTGAAGTAGGGACAAGCACAGGACAGTTAGATTAAAAGGCTCATGTTTCCCAGAGGGTTCTGGAAGCCCAGAGGAAACATTGTACTCTGTAACACAGGCTAATGGTATCTAATCGTAATTGAGGTTGTAAGTGCCAAATACTTCACTGAATATTCTTTTGCTTTATTTCACTTAATTTTCAAAATCACCTAATGATATTCTTTCACCCAATTTGCAGTTGGAGAAGTTGAAGCCTAGAGAAATTAAGCCACCTGCTTAAATAATCGGGAAAAATCAGAATTGGAATGTTCGTCTGTGCGGTCAGGTCCCCGTGCTCCATGTTACCAGAGAGCCTCCCCTGAATAAAAGAGCAGCAGATGTCCTGTGAGGCTTATACCTTTGAAAGCTGTTTGCAGAAAGTAGCAAGTGACTGACACGTGGCCTCACAGAAAGCCCAAGCTTTTGGAACATGTGAATTTACTCTAATACTCCCTGTAAACAGATGTCAGCATAAGGAATATAAGAGGAAAGCCAGTCCCTTCATTGTTAAAGGTTTACCCAAAAGCATATTAAGGGAAGACAGTTTTTCCGGCCGCACCCTGTCTTAGGGAAGCACAAACTTGGTGCATATCAAAGGTGTGGAAGCTTTACTGGGTTTATGAGTTTGATTACTTTTAAAATTTAGCAGGTCATGTTTGCCAGACCCGTTGAGGTTTTTTTTTTGAAATTATAAGACAGAGTGCCCAGCAGTTTTGCAAGTTGAACTATTTCTCATTTGTATACCCACCTAAAATGAGATTTGTTCTTATTTCTCTTTTTATTTTATTTTTTAATGTTTATTTATTTTTGAGAGAGAGAGAGTGAGAGCGCAAGCCCTGACATTAGGCTCAAATTCGGGAATGGGGAGATCAGGACCTGAGCCAAAGGATGCTTAGCCAGTTGAGCCACCAGGCGCCCCTTATTTCTCTTTTTATATATTAGAATTGACAAGGATAGTCATTATTATTCTGAGCATGCACATTATTAAGTAAAATTAAGTAAATTTATAATACTTACATAATTTATATATTATGGCAAACTGTATAATTAATATAATTACTAGTTATAATGAACAAATTTAATGATAATAGGAGGTATAATAGAACTATGACTTCTCACATCACATGTTTTTTCTTCTTTTGGGCATTATTTTGCAACTTCTATTCTGATTACTTTTATATGTCTACCAATGTAAGTTTGACACCATTCGTCAGGGACTATAACTTATTTTTACGCCTAGTATTTATATGTGGTATTTTCCCCAGTTATGTTAAGTTAATTTTATGTACTTTAAGCACATCACTTTTTTTAATTTTTTTTTTTTTTTTTTTTGAGAGAGAGAGAGCACAAGGAGGGGGAAGGGCACACAGAGAGGGAGACACAGAATCCGAAGCAGGCTGCAGGCTCTGAGCTGTCAGCACAGAGCCCAACATGGGCCTCAAACCTTCGAACCATGAGGTCATGAACTGAGCCGAAGTCCTGTGCTTAAAGAACTGAGCCACCCAGGCGCCCCCTAAGCACATCATTTTTAAAACATTTTGGAGATGATTATATTATGTGTCCGGAGTTTCCCTATCACAGCAATGCTTTCTATTGCTAGTTTCTGTTTCAGCGCCTTGTAAATTTGCTTTAAAGCAAAGTTTTCTAAACCAGACACTGTGTGCCACCTCCACAATTCTTGCCAAATAGATCGCCTGTGCTGTGGGTGGCTCAGCTGGTTAAGTGCCCAACTTCTCAGGTCGTGAACTCGTGGTCTGTGAGTTTGAGCCCCATGTTGGGATTGAGCTTTATGTCGAATCTGTGCTAACACCTAGAGCCTGGAGCCTGCTTGAATTCTGTGTCTCCCTCCCTACCCCTCCGCCACTGATGCTGTGTCTCTCTTTGTCTCTCAAAAATGAATACATGTTAAAAGAAAATTAAAAAACAAATAAATAAAATGCAAAACAAAAATATTACTTTATATTTTCCTCAAATAAATTCAGGATTTTTATCTAAAAATTTTTAATGAAGGAACTATATAACTATTGCAAATGGGAAACCAGAGCCACTTGCCTTCAATAAGTTGTGAAAAAATTGATACACTGCAAACAACACCCTGGCTTTATATTCTTACCTGCCCTTAAATGAAATAAGGAGAGAGAGTAGCAATTATTGGGGAACCATTAAATACATAACTCGCACCAATCTGAGACTTTGTCCTTGATATAATAAAATTAATTGTAAAAAAGTTTTAAAGGGACTAATTTTTATGGTCTAATGCTATTGTTACTTAATGTCACTTTATTTACTTCCCATAATCATCTTGCTTACAGCCAAGGCGCACTTTGAGAAATATTCCTTATAACATGGTCCCCACACAGAACACATATCAGACCTAAATTCATGATTCCTTGATTTTTGACGTATTACTTAATTCCTTTAAGTCTGATTCCTCATTGTGAAAGAGGGATAACAATATTTACCTTTCAAGATGACTTTGAGAATTATAGGAGGTAATGTCCACAATATGTCTAGTTCTAGGCCTGGACTTTATTAAAAAACATGAATACCTACTATGTGCTAAGCACACCTCTTGGTGCTCAGGATGTCAAAGAGCACATGACAGAGAAGGACTCTGCTTTCATGGGACTTACATTCTGTTGAGGGAAAATGAACAACTCAACAAAAGAGCAAGGTTATTCCAGGCAATATTGATAGAAGCTCTGAAATAACTAAAATGTGGCGCTATGGAAGAAAGTGACTGGTATCCAGAGAATGCTAACTTTCTTCCTGATTTTCACCTCTGTAAGGTTGGTATTTCGAATATGGAGAAAAGATGAAGACTACTGAGGATATGCTTGTTAGCTGAGATAAGCAAAGAGTGAAAGACTGAGAACGGGTACATTGCAGTTTAAAACACAACTAAATACATGGCCCAAATTTTAAATGTCTGGACTGCTCTAAGATTTGCCATCTTAAGTTCCGTTCTATAGAACTTATGATCCTCTCAGAAACAGAGATCGTTTCATTGTTCATGTCATGGAAATTAAATGCAATTGAGGCTTTATCACTTACTTGTGTCATGGTTGTGCTTTAAAAAAATCTTTTTAATATTTTTGAGAGAGGCAGAGACAGAGCATGGGGGTTGGGGGGAGGGCAGACAGAGAGGGAGACACAGAATCTGAAGCAGGCTCCAGGCTCTGATCCGTCAGCACAGAGCCTGATGTAGGGCTCGAACCCACAAACTGTGAGATCTTGACCTGACCCTAAGTCAGCACCCCATGGTCGTGCTTTTTTAAAAAAAGTTTATTAATTTTGAGAGAGATAGAGCTTGCACGAGGAGAGAGAGAGAGAGAGAGAGAGAGAGAGAGAGAGAGAGACACTCCCAAGCAGGTTCCATGCTCAGTGCACAGAGCCTGACTGGAGGCTCTATCTCTTGACTGTGAGATTGTAACCTGAGTGAAAATCAGAAGTCAGATATTCAACCTACTGAGCCACCCAGGCACCCCAGTTGTGCTTTTTTAAAAAAAGAAAAAAAAACCCAAAAACTTTAGAACTTACTGTATTATGCATGATGTGTTTGATTTTAGAAACATTAAGAATATTTTCCACACAATTCAGGCTCTTAAATATATTTTCAATCAGCAAATTCCCTGAGTTGGGTAGGGCCCAGAAGTCATGGTGCTGATGAAGACAGAATGGGAATAATCAGGTTTTGTGCCTAAAATGAAGGATGGATTTATATGAAGAGAACGAGTTCTGAGATTTCTGAGACCTATTGTCTGGCCTGTGAATGATAAACGAACTCATGTGAGGCATTGCGGATTAACCTTGGAGGGTCAGGAAAAGGTCGCCTCTTTTCCAGTTCCTTCCTCAGTTCCTATTCCTCTTTGCCACTTTAGTTATTTGCAATGACTTTGAATCCTGTTGCTCATATTGGACTTTGTTAACGTCCTTCCGATGTCTGAATAGCTTAATTACTGAAATTAAGATTTTGAAGAATCAATTAAATAATATCTAGTTGGAGACAGGATACCCAATTAGGAAGTATTGAAAAGGCACATACTCTGTTCCCAGCGTCATCCTTCTCATTCATAATTGAATTCTGCTTTCCTTCTCAAGTAACAATAAATCTTTTGATCTCTGTGAAAGGAGGAAAGATCAAGCTGGCCTTCAGAATCCACAAATGAATCTCCTCCCCCCTTCACTTCTTCAAAGATCCAGTTAAATTTGAGTTGCAGGTTTTTTTGTTGCTGTTGTTTTCCAATGTAATTACCAGGCACAAAAGAAAATTACTTCCTTTATTATCATAACTGAAAAACACTACTTCTTTTTTCTTCAGTTTTTTTTTAATGTTACATTTTAAATCAATGAGATTCATGTAAATTTAACTTTTTTCTCTGGCATTTCACAGTAAGAGGATTTCATAGGAATGCTTGAAATAGTTGTGCTTTTTTTCCTGTATAAGAACCCTGACCTCTAAAAACAAGTAGTTCAGTGCTGTTGGCTCATAATTGACTCTAGAAACGTAATGATTTTTATTTCCCAGAAGAACAGTTAAGAATGCTTAACAGACTAGGAGATGTAGTGGAAAAATCTGTGATCTCGTTTTGACCCCAGTATTTATTATTTGTCCTTCAACAAGTGACATCTAAATTCTGAATCCCCAGTTTCATGTGTGTAGAAGAACAATATTCTGGCCATCATGCTTTTTGGAGGAAAATCAAATGTGGAAGTGCATACTTGCTGCTTTTAAGCTGCCAGGAACTCTACAAATAAGTTTTATTATTACCGTGGTGCTAGAAGAAAAACAAGCAAGAGTTCATAAGGCATAGCACTGGTTAATCACATTTTTAGCGCTTACTTTATACAGTCATTTGCACTCATTTGAATGTATTCAAATGTCATTCCGAAAGCTTGAAATGTGCAGCAAACCTCAGTTCTGCTCTAAATAAATCTGAGACGACCACGGCGATTCCACATGTAGGATGAGAGAGCAGTTCGGCTCCGCCCTTACTTTCCCACTCCCCATCAGTCTTGACATAACGTATCTGGCCAAAGGATTGCTTTAAAGACGTCACAAAAATTTACTTCTGGCAATAATGACACCACCGAGAACACCATCCATAAGGTCAACGCATTGACAAATCTGTATTAACATTAACATCTGTATCAACCTGCCTCACAGGCAGATTTCCTGTCTGTGTCCTCGTTTTCTTAAAAACGAGGTGTGTCTCTCTACCAGGCCTACCATGCAGGAAAGCCTCTGACACACAAAGTTCCCGTAGATTTGGTCTCTGTGGTTGTGTTATCTAGAGAGTTCTCCAAAATCTTGATTCGTTCAGGGATTTCAGGTCTGCAGCAAACTGAAGACTCTTACAAAGCTGAGATCCTTTGCATTTTATTTGGTGGAGTACAGTGAAAATGAGTAGAGCTGACCAAAGAAAAGATGTGAGAAAGCAGAGCTTACTAGGTAATGAGATGCTGTGATGGTTAATTTTATGTGTCAACCTGCCTAGGCCATGGTGTCCAGTAGTTTCATCAAACCTGAGTCTAGATGTTGTTGTGAAGGTAACTTTTAGATGTGATTAACATTTAAATTAACAGGCTTTGAGTAAATCAGATTACCCTCCTTAGTGTGGGTGAGATTTATCTAATCAGCTGAAGGTCTGAAGAGCAGAGACTGCAGAGACTTGTTTCCCAGAGAAGGAATTCAGCTTCAACATGGAAATCTTGCCTGGATTTCTCATCTTCCTGATAAGCCTGTGGAATTTAGGCTCAAGACCATACCATCAACTCTTACTTGAATTTCTAGCCTACCAGTTTGTCCTGCCAGTCTCCATGAGTGTGTGATCCAGTTTCTTACAATAAATATACACTTGTTCTCTCTCTCCTTCTCTCCCTGCCTTTCCCAATAACGGGGGGGGGGGGGGGGTTAGTAGATAACAGTGTAAATTCACTCACAGTGTAGTCTTTTCAAACCTCACCTGCTTCCAGTTTTCCAACATTTACTTCTTGCATCTAAACTAAGTGTATAACTTGAAACTCTGCAGGAACAGAATTTTATGTTCAAGATAACAGTTTCTAAATAAAAGTTGTGTTTTTTTCCTTCCAAAGTCTAATTTTATCTTAAGGATAATACCTTCTGATCTTAAATTATAAACATTTAAAATCTATGTATGTGCTTTGGAAAGAAATTTAAAATTTGCCATCTATAAAGACATGCTAGAGCTATAATTCATGTTTATTCTGGGAGGCTTAAGGCAACATTTTTTAAGAAAACGAGGACACAGACAGGAACTAACATTTAGGAGATTGGCACAGGGTTGTTTGAAAAGCTGAAGAGGAATGATCACTGTGGATGTAGTCTACATGGTACAAACCAGTCGAGAACAAGCTGACCCAATTATCTAGCCATGACTCTGCCCGTCCCTTTGGGTGGGTGCAGAATCCTGTGGTCTAACGAGAGAGGCAAAGCTAAACTGTACTACACATTTATGCTAATATTTTCAAGTTCACAAAACCTTTTGTTCAGATTCATAAATAAAATAATAAAGCAAAATTTATGGAAAAAAAGAGTTGATCTGCTTGTTGAAAGTTATAGGAATGACCAGAGCAGGTCTCCTCTGGTTTACTTAAGTCTCCCACCGCATCAGTCATCTGTTGGTAGCTCCAAAAGCGCCATGGAAGACCACCTGAGAACCACTGAGAAGTCAAGATGTCCTGCTTCCTCGTTTTCTAGAATCCATGGATTATACATTTGTTATCCATGTAAAAGCATTTAGGGGTTGACAAAGAATTGCTGAAAAACATATACATATATGCCTAGAGAGAGGGCCACTTCAATTTCAGAAAACGTAAAATTAAAAGAAAAGACATGCCTTAAAGACTACATTTCATAAAAGTTACATGAAAATGATTACAAGGCTATAGATATTCACAAGAGAAAATGGCATCATGACTGACCAGATCAAGACAGACTTTGTGGGGAAGCAGATGCTAGATAGGTTGGGTTTGGACTGGGAAGAGGACAAGAAGGAGCCATCTCAGAGCGGCAACAGCATGAACACAGTGCTGGAATGGAAATGATAAACTGATTTGGGGAAATGAGAATTTTCCACATCTTCAAGTTCTGGTTAGTTTTTGCCTAGTTCCTTCTTCAACTCATTTCTCTTTTCTTGCATTTTATTTTAAGCATTCAGGAGGAATCTGTCTTTTTTAAAACTTTCCTGAGAAATCTCCTCAGGTAAGTACTCAAATTTATTGCTTACAAGTTTGACCTTCCACAAAATACTAGAACACTAGTTCAGCCAAGTTCTTTGCCACTTTATAACAAGGACCTTCTTTCTTCCAGTTTCCAATAACATGTTTCTTGTTTGCATTGGAGATCTCACCAGAAGACCGTCAAAATCCATATTCTTAACATTCTGTTTCTGATTAGTTATGTATTCTCTAAGAAGATAAAGACCATCACTGGAGCTCTCCACTTTTACTTCTGAACACTTAACAGAATCACCTTCAACATCTATATTTCTACCAATAGTCTCTTCACAGCAGTGTGGTCTTTTTCCAGAATGCCCACCCAAACTCCTCCAGCCTCTACACATTACCCACTTCTAAAGCTTCTTTGACATTTTTAGGTATTTATCACAGCAGCACCCCACTTCTTGGTACCAAAATCAGAGAGGAGAACAAATGAATGATCTGTATTGAAAGATATAAAACACTATGAATAGGAAAAAGATCTAATTAGTAATCCCAGAAAACATATAGGCACAAAGAAAAAAAAAGAAGAAAAAGACATGAAACTGAAAGAATAAATTCTAGAATGACCAAAGTTAGAGAATTAATAATATGGAAAACAGAATGGAGAATTTTACCCAGGAAGCAGCATAAAGAGAAAAATGGAAAAAGTTGCTTACATGGAGCATTTTTTGAGACTAATTGTTTCATAAAATTTTAATAGAATTCTGGCAAAGATAATAGAGAAATATTGGAGCAACATAGTAAAAGAGATAATGGTTGAGAAATTTTAATATATATAAATAAAAATTGATAGAGAAAATATTAAACTATAATTTACCAAATCAACAAAAATTAAGAAAGGAAGAAAAAAGAAACCAGGAGAAATCTCTGATGAAACAAAAATATAAAATAAGGTGGTTACTGGGGTGCCTGAGTGCCTCAGTCAGTTAAGTGTCCAAGTCTTAATTTTGACTCAGGTCATGATCTCACGGTTTGTGAGATTGAGCCCTGGGTGGGCTCTGTACTAACAGTGTGGGGCCTACTTGGGACTCTCTCTCTCCCTCTCTCTCTCTGACCCTTCCCCACTTGTGCTCTTTCTCTTTCAAAATAAATTAATAAACTTAAAAACAAAATAAGGTGGTCAGTGTAACTCCAAGTGCATTATAATGACAATAAATGTAAATAGGTTAAATAACTTTTAAAAATCAGAAATTTTCAGTATGGATATAAAAAAAAGTCATAGCTGTTTGTAAGAAACACTGCCACACACACACACATATTCACATGTACACACACACACCTCAAAACAGAACATATAAAAAGGAAAAGAAAAAAGTATACTAAGAATATGAACCTAAAAAGAGCTGTTACAACAGTAACTGTCAAAATAGAATATGGAGTCAAACCATTAATATAAATAAATCAAATAAGCTACAATTTATGAAAAGGTTATAAGAATTATAAATTTGTATGTATTTAACAACATAGACTTAAACTATAAAACACCAAAATCCAACAACTACAAAATCTCGAATTGCAAAAAAATTGAAAGGTTCATATAAGCATAATGGCCAAATTCAATGTCTCTCTTAGAAACCACATATTTGGAGAATATATAGAGAATTTGAGTAACACATATAACATAATTGTGAATTTATATATCCCTGCACTCAAAAGAGAACATAACAGAGAATATATATTCTCCTAGAGTGTCCATGCAACATTTTAAATATTTATAAAATTAACTATATAATTCAGTCACAAAGAGTCAAAATTATTCAAACCATATTATTTGATTACTATGCAATTGAATTAGAAATTAATTATTACAAGGGCGCCTGGGTGGCTCAGTTAGTTGAGCGTCTGAGTTCAGCTCAGCTCATGATCTCAGAGCTTGTGGGTTCAAGCCCTGCATTGGGCTCTGTGCTGACAGCCCAGAGTCTGCTTTCAGATCCTCTGTCTCCCTCTCTCTCTGTCCCTCCTCCCAAATTAAAAAACTGTCAAAATTTTAAAAAAGAAATTAATTATTAAAAATAGTAATCAATATCCCACACATTAGAAAAACTGAAAAAAAAAAAACCCCAAAAGCTTAAACAATGAATGGGTTAAAAATACTTCACAAGGAAAATTGTAAACTAATAGTTTTATCAAAAAGCTAAAATACTAAAAATAAATTTGTGACACTTAGCTAAAGCAGTCAGTATTTAGAGGTTATGAATAGTCTTAAAAAAATGTACTACAAGTAAATGAGCTAGTATTTAATCCAAGAAGCTAGATGAAGGAATCGAAACAAAGTTGAAGCAACAAAATTGTAAAAACATAACACAAATTAATGGCTTAGGAAAAACACCTGCTGAGATAATTTTTAAAATCTATTTCTTTGAAAGCTAATAAACTAGGCAAGCCTCTAGTAAGTTTGATAAAGATAGATGTGTACATACCTAAGTGCATTATCACAGAGCGGAATACTACTACTGTTCAGCAACCAGACTGGGTGAACCGGGTCAGCATATACCGGTAAAACCGGTAAAGAGGAATCACAAGCACATGTTAAAAAGAAAACTCTTGAATGATGAGAATTTCTGTAGTTTATTTATTTCACAATGTTTTGTATGTTTATGTTTACAAATTGTGTGTGTGTGTGTGTGTGTGTGTGTGTGTGTGTGCATGGGTATGCTGTGGGTATTTAAGTTACCTATAACATTTTCTTAAGAAATGTGAAGCACATGGCAAAATGTTAGCATTTTCAAATGTCTCAAGAAACTGTATGTTAGCCAATTTGACAATAAATTATATTAAAAAGTAAATTAATATTAGGTGTGCTTGAAGTTTCTTTTTCACCTTTCCTCTATCCCATTCTTTCCCTTCCCTCCACAGAGATAACCATTATCCTGAAGATAGTGGTGTTGGGGGTTTTTTTCTTTCCCAACTAGTTTTATAACTTTACATTTTGGAAAAACTCCCATTCTTAGAAAGCAGTTTCTCTTTTTCCATTTTTGGAAATTATAACTCTCCTTTTACAATTTGGTTTTCTAGTCATTTCTTTTACTTGACAAAAGAATGATTTCATTCTTTAAAAAACTAAGCCAACCAAATTAATACTGATATTGAGGCCCATGGCCATAAAGAAGCCAATTTTTTTCTTAGCACCAATTATGCTATGGATAAGCAAAACAAAATAAAACTGGAAAAGAGAGTCACCATCCACTATAAATCTTCTGAGTATTTACTGGATGATTCAGCTAGCATGGAAAGAATTACAGAAAAATATAAAAGGCATTGCTCAGTGTTTGCTAAAACAAGGTGGCTTCTTGTACTAATATATACTCCATTCACTGAACTCTTACATGTTGCTTTTGTGGAATAAAAATTGAGTGATTTTATATATATTCCACTTAGTTTATCATGATAATTAACCCTGACTATCCATAAGAATTCATATTCTGATATTGGTAGCCTGTGACTAGTTTTCTTTCTGGAATCAGATAGTCATCCTAATTGCCTTTATTTTACTTTTGGAGATGTTTAACCTTAATTACATCACTAAGTGCAGACTGACTAATGATGACACAAATCTTACTTCCAGGTATGGTAAAAGCCCATATCAGAAATCTAATTGCCTTGTACTCATTCTAGATTAGGCAGTTAGGTCCTTTTATCGTTTATCAGAGATCCTTGGATATCTCCTCAAAATTAAGAAATAAATTGCTGTTCTCAGAGAGATATTAGGCTTGAGTACCCTGAGGGAAAAACCAACTTTATGAACTATTTTCCCATGTTAAGAATCTCCTCTATGAGTTACACTTAACAAGTCAGTTAAATTTCAGCTTTTCTTTACCTCCTGTTGTATCTCTTTTCAATTTTTTATGCCTTCCTGGGATTAAAAACTCACAGATGCCTTACCTAGCCATGTTTTTTGCCCCTTTTATTCTGGATTGTTGATGTTTAAAAGAGATTTCATACAAACATGCAATTATTCTCAAATATATCACACCAAAATCACATTCTTTTGCATAATGAATAAAAATAGTAGATCCCAGAACTTGCAAATAGGGCTGTGAAGTCATATCTTCAGTTTAAAAATTTGTAATTGTTACCAATGTAAAATCTCTATACCCGTAGAAAACTGAACATATTCATTCATTCATTTTTTGAGTAGACATATACCTAGGCATTAAAAGTAATATAATGTTGGGCACCTGAGTGGCTTAGTCATTTAAGCATCTGACTTTTGATTTCAGCTCGGGTCATGATCTCACAGTTTGTGAGTTTAAGCCCTGAACTGGATTCTGCCCTGATCGTGCAGAGCCTGCTTGGGATTCTGTCTCTCTTTCTCCCCGGGCACATGTGCGCACTCTTGCTCTCTCAAAATAAATAAACTTTTAAAAAGTAATATAATATTTATTTTTATTTTTTTGAGAGAGCATGAGCAGGAGAGGGGCAAAGAGAGAGGGAGAGAGTGAACCCTAAGCAGGCTGCACACTCAGCACAGAGTCTGATGTGGGGCTCAATCTCACGAACCATAAGATCATAACCTGAGCCAAAATCAAGAGTCAGACACTTAACCAACTGAGCCACCCAGGTGCCCCTAAAACTAATAGAAAACTAACACAAGATACAATTGTTTACCACAGGAATTTGGATTGGCTGGATAATGTATGAACATACCAGCATAATTCCTGATGGTGCAAAGCAGCATATGAGCCAATGTAGTCATGCTCATGTGTTATAAAAGAACAATTAATTTGAGATCAGGAAGGCTTTGTGAAATCTCTGGGAATGGAGAATCCAAATGGCTACTTAGCTAGTGTGGGGACATGTAGAGACAAGGGAGAGGTGAAAATTACAATTAGAAAAATGAGTGTGGCTTTTTCAGGGACCAGTGAAGTGTCTGACCTAGCTAAAGCAAAGGATCTATGCTGGGAAAGAGTGAAGACAAAATTGATGACTAGAGTAGGTTGCATTATGGAGGCTCTTTAAAAAAACATTTTTCTGTAAAAGAGAAAAAATCCAAAGATCATTTGAAGTTCATTGATGATTTCTTAGATGAGTGAAATGATAAAATCTGTGATAAGGAGAAATAAATTCAGAGAAATGTTTGTTTATTTTTTAATGTTTATTTTGAGAGAAAGAGAGCATGTGATGGGGGAGGGAGCAGAGAGAGAGGGAGAGAGAGAATTCCAAGCAAGCTCCACGCTTAGTGCAGAGCTTGATGCAGGGCTAGATCCCACAACCGTGAGACCATGACCTGAGCTGAAATCAAGAGTTGACACTCAATCAACTGAGTCACGCAGGTGACTCCAGAGCAGTGTTTACTAATTTATGTTCCCAGGATCATTAATTAATGGAGTTACTCCAAAAGGGTCAAGTACTATCAAATAAATGTGGAAAATACTGTTTGTTGTTTTTTTTTTTTTTTACTGTGCGTTTGCTCTAAGAGTTTAATATGTTAGCATTTGACTTCCAAAAGGAAAATACATCGTTTCCCAAATCTATTTGGCCAAAGAACCCTTTCTAGGAAAACAATGCATGGATCAATATTTTATATGTGTTGGTACCAACCTTGGTCTATACACTGACATATGTTACAGAAATGTACAGCTCTGCATTTTTAAATAACTCAGTTGATGTCTAGATTGATCCTTTGTTCCCAGATTGGTAAAATTTCAGGATCTCTTCATTTCTTCCATGACAGTCTATATTCTTGGGTCTTCCAGTGCCAAGGTGCTAGTAGGCTGTGAAATGGTGAGGCGGTGCATATGTGATGCTCAGTGTCATTTGTGTATGCTAGTATCAACCGAAATATCCTAATTGCTATCTGGTCCTGGGGAATTGGTCTATACTATTGTTGCTGAGCCATTTCTTTCAAACCCAGTGGCTCTATTTCTTCTATAGTATTGTGAGATTGATGGAAATACTTCTACTTGCTGATCTGTTCAATGTTGAGATACAAGAAACTCTGTGTGGGACCAATCTTTCTTGTCATGTCATTTAGGTATTCTATGAGGGCTTCCAGATTTCTTTAGGTTTCTAATAAATTGGGCGGATGTCCATGTATTTAATGGTTTGGGGCTTTTCCCATGAGATTTCTACCCAAATCTTTTACTCTATGCCATGAATCATTTTTGTTTCCTAGAAAACTAAATTTTTTAAATTTCATGAGAAACAAAGAGCTCCATTTTCCTCATATTCTGCTAGGGTTCCATTCCCTGAGGAAATGATTTAGTTGTCTCTTAAGACGGCTTGGGACAAGGGGAAGGATAGAGGCAAGGAGTACTTGAGGTAAAAATCAGTTATTATTTCAAAGATACTCCTACTACACTTAGAATACCCTTTAAGAAATGCTGGTGTACAGAATTGATTAAAAGATGTGTGTTAGTGGTACTTCCTTGAGTTTTGATGATCACAGTGATCTCAATAAATAATGAATGCCTCCTTGTCTGGTAAATTGTTGTCTTTCACATGGTTCTTTGCACAGTCCTCTCCCACATTAGCTTCTTGCTCTTGGAAGCTTGTCTTCTATCATTTGAAGGCCAGGCTAGCTTGTTGAAGACATGGGGACCACATTAGAGCCAACACCAACATACAGACATGTAAGTTAGCTCCAGATGAACTGCAAGCTTACTGCAAGGGTACAAGTGACCTTAGTGGAGACAGAACTGCTCAGATGAGCATTCACTGACATGTTGATACGAATCATAAGCAAATAAAACAGTCATCTTACCCACTGAGTTATGGAATGATTTTTTATTCCATAAATATAAAAAAAACAACACAAAACCATACGAAAATATATAATATGATGTGGTAGGCATTGAAGACAGAAGATATATTTTGTGGGAATCTGACCTCAATAGGGATAAATGGGATCAAGGAAAAGAAAAACTCAAATGGGAGAAACTGGGACCTTGGAAGGGGCTCATTTTTCAATCATTGGAAAAAGAGTTCTTTATATTTCCTATTTTGTAGGAATAAAGGCAAAGGAAGGATCAAGTGTCATTATGGAGATTCTAGTCTTCAGTGACTTAGAAAACTGTAGACAGGTAGCTAGGTGGATCCGTGCCAGACGGGGTCTTGGTATCATCCTGCAGTTGTACCTTTTTGTAAATCACTATCACACTCACGGGCATGGATGCGAGAGGTGGTTGTTCTGCCACTTATGAAATAAAAAACACACAGTTGTCTTATATAAATATGTTCTCAGACCTGACACTAGACTCATCTTAATTCCTTATGACATGTATTTTCCTGAAGAAATATAGGAAATATATATATATATGTAAATATATATATAAGCAGTCTTATAAAATGGACTTCTGCCAAGAAGCTGTGACTTGCTAGGCTCAAATAATACTAGGTCTAGTCTCAAGGGAAAGTCCCCTAGCCCTATGAATTGCTTTTTTACAAGTTTATTTTGCATCCATTATCTTACTTAATCTTTACAACAATTCTAGAATTTAGACATTATTTTCATCCACACTTTATTTTTTTTTAAATATTTACTTTATTTTTGGGAGAACCAAGTGGGGGAGGGGTGGCGAGAGGGGGCAGAGGATCCAAAGTGGGCTCTGTGCTGACAAGCTGACTGTAGGGAGTCCGACGTGAGGCTCAAACTCACAAACCACTAGGTCATGACCCGAGCCAATGTTGGACACTCAACCAACTGAGCCACCCAGGGGCCCCCATCCACATTTTAAAGATGAATAAACTGATATTGAGCTAGTATAATTGGCCAAAGGTAACATAGCAGGTAAACAGGGGCACAGGAATTTATACTCTGGAAAGGTTGTTTGGCATCAAATCAAGTCCTTTTTTCTCAATGATGCCAGTTCTTTTCAAGTTGTTTCAAAGAGCACTGGAATCCTGTGGTGTCTCAGAGACAACTGAGCAGGAAAAGGAGAGAGGAGGGAATAAAACAAGCAGTGCTCTGGGCCCCTTGCTCTGGTTTTGACCAGAGCACATCTATTTTATATATATGTAAATATTACATATTTATTATGTATATGTAAATTTAAATTACATTATATATGTATCATATATAAATATTTTATATATCATAAATATAAATACATAATTATATATTATATATAACTACACATATATAAAATATAATATATATATATATATGGGACCCATTTAAAATTTTGTTTGAAACAATTCCCATCATGTCTTCTAATGCTGCTATGATCTACACTAGAAACTTCTTGAAGTCAGAGACCTCATCTTATTTTTTCTTTGGTCTCACAACAGGGTGAGACCTCCCTTGACCTGTGACCCAGCCTTCGGAAGAAGGAGCAGATGGAAATCATTGCCCCGGGGATGTGCTCTGGGCTCCAGAACAGCACTGTCTAGCGTCTCCCATGACCCCTGACAACCTTGCTGTCTGCTTCTCACAAAGCCAATTAAATTATTCACGGTACCTGCCGCGTTGTTGCTGCTATCACAGCTCGTTGAGCTCTCTCCCAAGAGGGAAGTGATGTCTTCCCCAAATATCTTGAGGCAGTTTTCAATGAGAAATTGTACAACAGAAATCTATAACGCAAGAAGACAAAAATGAGGCACTTTTTTTCATATGGCATAGTTACAAATCACATTTTGTATATGATGTAACAAGAAATGTGAAAGAATTCTAAGGAAAAATTCCGAGTTGACAAAAATATATAGAAACCAGAGTTCGCTAAGAAATAACTGTGATACTTTCCAATATAATTTAGGTACAAATTTTAAAATACTGTTGAAAAGTTGGATAAAGTTATAATTTGTGGCCTAGTTTAATAGCTAACATTTTGATATCAATGGTTACATCTTGAAAACTAAGATAATATTCAAAGTAACCCACCTTATTAAATTTTACTTTTTTAAAAAACTGTTTCCAGTTTTATTGAGCTATAACTGACAAAACATCTTACTAAAATTCATAAAAACAGATGGGGAAGCCTGAGTGGCTCAGTCAGTCAAACGTCACAATCTTATGTCAGTTCATGGGCTTGAGCCCCAGTCAGGCTCTGTGCTGACAGTGAGTAGCCTGTTTGGGATTCTCTCTCTCCCTCTCTCTCTTTGCCCCTTCCCTGCTCTCTCTCTCAAAATAAATAAATAAACCCTAAAATTTAAAAAAAGTAAAGCATAGATAAAAACTTATGAAATTCACTTCTTAAACGAAGAAGTATCTTAAACTTAGGAAGCAGTGATTCCTGTGGGTTTTTTTGTAAAGGAAAACCCATGCAGCTGGAGAGAAAATATGTCTGTCTGTCTAACTGCAGTGCCTCGTCATGCGTCACCTTGCCTCACGCTGGCTTTCTGGGTGAGTTTGGAGAAGAGCTGTGATCTTTTTAAGCATGTTGTGGCTCTATTAGGATATTCTGGAATCTTTTACTAGTTTACTATGACATAGCAGAGACAAAATAATAGCCACGGATTTTTCCAAATGAGCCACAACTGGCAGAGGAAGACCAATGTATTTGAAGCTGTGGGTGCTTATGTTGACCAAGCCACCTAGGATGTGCCAGTAATGACCAGAGGAGCTAGGTGTGGTCACCGTCATATACTGAGGAAACCGTGTCATTGCCCTAGGTTACGTGTCCCTCAAGGATTAGGCTGAGAGTTGAACTTTGACCTGCCAAACTCCAAAGCCCAGGCTCTTTCTATTGTATCATACCACTCTTCTCTGGTTTGTTCAGGCGATCTAGTGTTTAGTTTCCTGGATGGGGAAGAAGCCACTCAACTGCTCTTAGTTTCCCACTTAACAACACCCCTTGCTATACCCACCCCGCACCCCCACCGCTCAGAGCAGGCTAAAGCACTCTGCCACTTCAGAGCAGCATAATGAACACGTGCACTTTACAAAACTGATCCATCAGAGTTGCTACTGCAAATTTCAGGTTCAAAGTAGGGATTCTACCCAGCAGAGGATAAAAATAAGAGCTCTCATTACCTTTTTTATGAGGTTGCTTTCTAATTCCAAGCTGCAGGAATTAGATGAATAAAGAATGCTTGGGGCAATACACACTGATAAATTGTAAGCTGTCATCTTGTTGAATGAGGAATGCTGCTCAATGTTGTATAACACTCCAAAAAGGTATCGCAAGAGGACGACATTCGCTCTTGGCAGCTGGTCTAAAAGCCTAAAGTTAGAAAAATGCACTTTTAAATAAGGCAAGTCACTTCACTTAGGAAGTTGGAAGTATAGAGACGGGGAACAGAATACTTCTTTGGGTATCTAGAACACAACCCACTGTTGTGCCAGAGTGTCAGGCACGAATGTATACAAAAATGTTTCACTGAATTCAGTTTCTGGACCAGATAAAAATTTCCCTGGTTGCTTAAATGTTTGACATACTGAATGTCAAACCACTAGCAGTTGATGCTGGTGCATCTCTCTGATAGCAGTGGATTTTGTCTACCAGTTTCTTCTGTTCAGAAGGTGTACCATGGTCAAGGATTCCAGATTAATAAGATCAGGGGAAAAATAATAATTCAATAGCAGCAGTAGGGCATGCCTCTGTTTTTAAGCTGGCTTCCATGGGTGTGAAGAATTGAAACTCTTTGGCATTATTTTAGTGAATAAAGCTATAAACTACAAGCCAATATTTTCGTAATAGTATATTGGTTGTATTTTTGAGACATACCCAGCATAATGACTACATCATTACCTCTGGGCTGCAGTTACTTTCTCCTCCTCATTCCCTTGATCAGCAACACCAAGCCATTTGTCATAGAGATCGGATGAAAATATACTTCCTTGGATATTTTGAAGAAAATCCTTATGTGGATAAAAAAAAAAAATATATATATATATATATATATATATATATATATATATATATATATATATATATAATTCTTATAGAAATATATATATTGAAAAAATTACAGAGAAAACAGTTGAAAAATTCATTTCAGTCCCCACTTCCTTCCGAGATACCCAAACTGTGACACACAGACCTCGGTTCTCACTCTCCATTGACTTGCACACACACAAGGACTCCTTGGATTTTTCCCAACTAAAACTTAAGGGCATAAAAGCAGAGCCCAGCCTTTGGTAGAAATGAAGATAAAGCTCCCTTCTATTACCTGCAATTTACTCTTTGTTTACATTTTAGCAAACTATTACAATCTGACAAGGTCTGGAGATAGACCATCTTAAATTCTATTAGCTTTTTGGAAAAAAATACATGGACCCATATCTTCTTTAGGAAGAAAAACTTTAGAAATGTCTATAAATCATATCCACAAGTGGCCACCTTCTTCCTAGGCTGTGCTTACAACATGGAAATAGGAAAGAATCTACAAACTTTTGCTAGAAAATCAATTCCATGTGTGTATATTACAGAGGGCAACACTCATCTTGCTATTTGCATACCTGATGTATCATCATTCTTTCCCCTGTTTCTTGATGCCTCTATGTATGTTATTACTGGTGTATATTACTATGGCCCCAGGGTAGTTGTAGTCAACTCAATAATTATGGACTATTCTACTTATTATGTGGTCAAACATTAATGGGGGACAAGGAAAGATCAAATGTGACTGAGATTCTAATATAATTTTAATAACCTGTTTGTAGTCATTACTACATTAACATATTCTTGTTCAGAGCTATTAACAAGGGTTGAGATGAATTCATTAAATTCTTTCTCTGCTCTATTATTGCCCATATAGAAATTGAACTGGGTACTTGTGATTTAGTTGTATAATTTCAAAATTAATCAAAAATCTATTGAATTTTCAGAATTCCAATCTAATTTTGTCTGTTGCACTGACATTAAAAGTTAGATTTAGGCTCTTTCCATGATTTGGCTATTGTTGACAGTGCTGCTATGAACATTGGGGTACATGTGCCCCTTTGCATCAGCACTTCTGTATCCCTTGGGTAAATTCCTAGCAGTGCTATTGCTGGGTCATAAGGGAGTTCTATGGATAGTTTTTTGAGGAACCTCCACACTGTTTTCCAGAGCGGCTGCACCAGTTTACATTCCCAATAACAGAGTACGAGGGTGCCCGTCTCTCCACACCCTCACCAGCATCTATAGAGTCTCTTGATTTGTTCATTTTAGCCACTCCGACTGGTGTGAGGTGATATCTCAGTGTGGTTTTGATTAGTATTTCCCTGATGATGAGTGATGTTGAGCATCATTTCATGTGCCTGTAGGCCATCTGGATGTCCTCTTTGGAGAAGTGTCTGTTTATGTCTTCTGCCCATTTCTTCACTGGGTTATTTGTTTTGTGGGTGTGGAGTTTGGTGAGTTCCTTGTGGATTTTGGATACTAGCCCTTTATCTGATATGTCATTTGCAACTATCTTTTCCCATTTCGTCGGTTGCCTGTTAGTTTTCTTGATTGTTTTCTTTGCAGTGCAGAAGCTTTTTATCTTGATGAAGTCCCAAGAGTTCATTTTTGCTTTCATTTCCCTTGCCTTTGGGGATGTGTCGAGTAGGAAATTGCTGCGGTGGAGGTCAAGGAGGTTGTTTCCTACTTTCTCCTCAAGGGTTTTGATGGTTTCCTGTCTCCCATTCAAGTCCTTCATCCATTTTGAGTTTATTTTTGTGTATGGTGTAAGAAAGTGATCTAGTTTCATTCTTCTGCATGTTACTATCCAGTTCTCCCAGCACCACCTGCTAAAGAGGCAGTCTTTTTTCCATCGGATACTCTTTCCTGCTTCGTCAAAAATTAATTGGCCGTACATTTGAGAGCCTAAATGTCCATCACCTGATGAGTGGATCAAGAAAATGTGGTATATATATATATATATATATATATATACAATGGAGTATTACATGTCAATGAGGAAGAATGAAATCTGGCCATTTGTAGGAAAGTGGATGGACCTCGAGGGTGTCATGCTAAGTGAACTAAGTCAGGCAGAGAAGGACAGATATCATATGTTTGCACTCATAGGTCTAACAGGAGACCAGGAGAAACCTAATGGAGGACCAGGGGGAGGGGAAGAGGGAAAGGGAGTTAGAGAGAGAGAGGGACGTAAAACCTGAGAGACTATTGAATACTGAAAAAGAACCGAGGGTTGAAGGGGAGAGGGAAGGGAGAAAGAGGTGGTGGTAATAGAGGAGGGCACTTGTGGGGAAGAGCACTGGGTGTTATATGGAAACCAGTTTGACAATAAACTATTTTTAAAAAAATAAAAGTTAGATTTATAGGAAGAGGCATGTGGCAGGAAATGGTTACTATGTAGTTATAACCTTGGGATGGCAGATTAAACATAGCAAATATTAACAAAGATGGTAAGGTGAAGGGCACAACTTGTGAAGTCATTCCTATGCTGCTTTTAAAGCATAAGACATTAAGAAACACGGGAAAGAATGATTAAGTGGCAGACATATTGGTGGCCTCATTAAGCCTTTTTTGATATATCATAAAGCAAATGCTTGCTTACTATAGTAAATTTCTATACTTATTTTCAAATGTTTAATATGAATTTTCTTTTTGAAACTTTGCCTTTATTTTTATGATGGTGGTGAGGAAGTCATCAAAAGCAGGATGTTTGCTTCAGTAAAGATTCCGTATGTGTAAGTGTATATTTTGAAATTTATTATTATCACTAGTATTAGTATTTTGCATGAAGTCTTCAGGAGTGAAGGTGGGGAGGGTGATGTGTGATGAAATATGGGGCTTTTAACTCCTGAAGTAGCTTCTTTAAATTTTGATTTTCTGACGTGTTTTTTCATTTTATCAGATACTTAATCTATTATGCCTATGATGGTTCTTGGGCAATCATGATGAAGGACACCCATCAGAGCTTCAGTTACTCATGTGTAGATAATGCTAGAACTGTCCCTACCTTTAAGACAGATGCTACCACAAGAACAGATTCACTGTCCAAGTTCACTTTGTCCCCAGAATTTAGCTTCTCCTTCAGGATTCTGCATGATTTCATATTGGCTGATTTTCTGAAGATGCCTTCTGTGAGTGGCCCTTTTTGATTGATAAAGCCAAGCATATCCTATAGAAAGAAAAGAAAAGCACATGGCATTTAATATCCATAAGCCCAGAACATAAGCTTGCCTCTTTTTTGAAAGAGCTAGGGAATGCGAAGGTACAGTGTTTTTAGAGCTTAAAGGACTAAAGTAAATATGGATTTTTTTCAGCATCTTTATATTTTCTACACAAAAACATATTTACAGTATACACTAAAACATCTTAAACGCTTGTTTTAATCAGATTTTTCTTTTCAGTGAATTTATACTTTTAAAAAGTTATTCTCTGTGTCAAGGCCTTTGTAGAATCACCCTCTCTCTCCTACCCAAGCATTCTTCTCTCATTGTTCCCTTGCATACATGCTGTTCCCCATGTGTGGGAATCTCTTTGCCACATTCATTTCCCATTTGTTTATTCCTCCATAAGTGACTGAATACTCCATTCCTACTTCCTCTCCTTCTTTCCCTCTTTTAAAATTAGGCTCAAAAACTCTCTCTTCCTTCTCTGATTACATTCCCTTCCCATAAGTGTTTCATTGCCTTTTGCTGTACCTTCATGTCCTCTATCTGCAGTGTAGAAAGATAATAAGGGTTGGAGTCAGGTAATCCAAAGGATCTGAACTCTATTTTCTGGTGTGTGACCTGGGGCACATACATTCTTTACTGAGGCTTTTCTAATTCATTTGTGAAGTAGGGATGATGATATTCATGGCTACCCCCTAAATTTGCTGTAATGTAGGGACAGGGGTAGTAGCTAGCACATAAGTAACATCATAAATTACTTCATATCTAGCATAACATTCCCTACATCTAAAATAGTGCTTAGAGACACCCTAGACACTCAGTAAATGCTAACACTGACAGTTCAGTACACCAGTTTGAGATAACACAGGCCAAACCCTGTGCCTTTCATTTGATGTATTCTGTTAGGATTAACAGATTCGTATTTGCCAGAGGATGAGTCGTTTTGCTTCATGAGATGTTTTGAGTTGTACAATTGATTGGACTCAGCTGAAGGAGACTAATGTGAGTTCAGGAAGGCAATGAAAAGAGAATATAAAGATGAGGCGGACTCTCAGAGATTGAGTCCACATCTTGACTGGTCTGAACAGGCCTACGTGGGTCTTTGTGGGAACAAGTGGAATGGACAAGAGTTATCTTTTCCTGTTGTATTTGCCTCCTGACTCTGCAGTCCCTGAATCAGATTTTATTTTTTGAAGTAATAATAACAAAGCTTCTCAGCCAAAGCCAGGGGCTGACTAATTATTTCTCCAATTGGATGTAGATTTGGAGGAGAGTGCTTGGCTTCTCAGAGCTCCCCCTCCTCAAGAGGCTAACAAGAGGCCAAAATGAGACCTACCAGAATGGGGGAAGGCAGGTTGTCGTTATCACAGATGTCCACGAGGGGAACTCCGAAGAGCTGGTCTGGCTTTGCAGGAGGTGGTGCTGTGCACTGGCTGTCCTGGAACCATCTGGAGCCCCGCTGAAAGGCCCAGGTCAAGAAAGAGCTTCTTTTAACTGTCTTCTTGTTTGAATCTAAGGAAGAATTGAGTGTAGTCATAGTAGTAGTAGAAATTGAATTCTCTTAACTTTAATTTCTGCATTTCTGTTTTACAGCATGCTCATTGCTATGGCTAGAAGAGGGAAACTGAGTCATTTGCGTAGTATTCTCCACATTCTGAAATTGGCTCATAGCATCCTTGTGGCATTACTGTGTTCTTCCCCATATCCTGCAAACTGATAAACCTGAGACTTGATCAGACTCAGGGTCAATACTTCCAGTGCCATTCACTACCTGTATTACTGCATCATGAGGCACTTAACCTATAGGTATTAGTTTCTCATTGTTAAGTATGATTGGTGGATTCAAGTGTCAGATCCAATTTTAAAAGCTAAAAAGATTGGCTATTCAGATCAAGCAGAGTTTAGTAATCATCTGCTTTCACAGTGAGTCTCCTCCCAGACTTAGATTTCCTCTTTGGTTTTCTGAATGCTCAACTGTCTCAGATCAAAAGGATCTGCCTTTCATGACACAAATCTACCTGACCCCACTTCTCAGCCAGCCTGAGGCTCCTCTACCCTGAGACATCCCCATGGATGACTTTCTGCTGGTAGTGTTCTTGGGAAGTAGTCTTTACATGCTGGCTATGTAGGAAGATTATCCAAATGGCTGTGTTTCTTCCTTTTTTAAAAATATTTTTAATGTTTATTTATTTTTGAGACAGAGAGAGAGAGAGAGGCAGAGAGAGAGGGAGACACAGAAACCAAAGTAGTCTACAGGCTCCGGGCTGTCAGCACAGGGGCCAGACACAGGGCTCAAATTCATGAATGGCACGATCATCTGAGCTGAAGTCAGCTGCCCAACCAACTGAGCCACCAGGTGCCCCCAGGGGGCTGTGTGTCTTGTGACACCCCACCCAGCTAAGCAGAGATGATTTTCAGTTATCCAACACTCTCTATCAAAGGAATGCAGCAGAAGAGCTTCACAAAGAAAAGGTGATCAGCAATGGAAAAGCTGAGTTCAAAGTTTCTACTGCTCAGCTATCAGTGTTTTCCTTATAAGGTACCTTAACATTTGCTTAAATAACCTGCTTAAATAACTGAATTCCTTAAAAATCAAGAGAGAAGTCAAGTTAAAACTTGGGTAAACAGATGAGCAACATTTAAACACCCACCCACTGGTTTTTCAGGGACTTAGTGCGTGCATCGCCATGTCACCTCATGTGGGTGGGAACACTCAAGGGTGCTTCATCAGACAGACCGCGATCTAAGAGCTGGAAGCATCCTGGTTCTGCCACTTAGACAAGTTGCTCAAAAGTCTTTAAGCTTCGGTTTGCTCAAATTTAACATAAATGACACTACCTACAACTCATTGAACTAAATATAAGGTATTACCCAGCATAAGGCCTGGCTCATGGCAGCCTTGATAAAACTAATTTCCTTGTTGACAGGGGCTAGGGCAGTCTAGATATCAGTCTCTTCCCCAAGAAGCAGACCTCACTCCCTTTCTCTATTTCATTTTGCAACCTCTAGAATATATGCAATCATGAAGAAATTCACCACTTTGCCTAACTAAGGCTCTTTCTCCCTTCCCTAAAAGTCATACTCTTGATATTTTAAAAGGAGCAAAAGGAAGAAAACAAACATATTCTTAAATCTAGAAGGAGATTCCTGTACATCAGAACTTACAAATGTTTGCTTAAGATACAAGTTAATATAGAAGTTGGGGTGTGGTATACAGCCTGGTTTTCCTCCTCTTACCCTAGTGTTAGTATTTCTAAAACTATCCAAATATATCCCATTATTGAGCTTTAATTAAGAATGCTTTTGAGAAGAGTGCCATATCCCTGGATGCAAAGTGATATACCTACCTACTCCATGAGTATATACAGAAAGAAAGTAGATGGGGTGCCTGAATGGCTAACTGTCGGACTCTTGATTTTGGCTCAGGTCATGATTTCATGGTTCGTGGGATCGAGGCTCATGTAGGGCTCCGCACTGACAGTGTGGATCCTGCCTGTGATTCTCTCGCTCCCCTTCTTTCTGCCCCTCCCCCATTCATGTGCACTCTGTCTCTCTCAAAATTAACATTTAAAAACAAAAATTCAAGTAGATCGGAAGTCCTATACTTTCTCAAAGACATTTTCAGGCGTAGCTGGACCTACCTTTTATAATGTACATTATTTGCTGTCAGAGTTCATGTTGCCTCTGTGACTAATAAAAATATATTCTATTGACAAGAAAAATATGGGAATGATTAAACAAACTAACTTTATAGAAATCTATCCTTTCTTAAACAGTACTGGCAAGATTTGGATTCTATTTCCTAATGATCAAATTGGAGTATGAATATTAAAAAATAACATTTTTGAAACTTTGAGCTTATAGAATAACAGTAATAACAATAAAAATACTTTCTATTTTGGCCCCAATACTTTTCAGGTTAATATCACATTTTCATCAGAGAAAGAAATATCAACAGGGGAATATTATAATGGTAGGGAAAAAATAGCAAGAAGGAAGATTAAAATGACCCAACCATAAACATCATCTAGCTCCAGTCTTGACATGAGTCAGAAACAGACATGGAAAGTGGGGATAGAATTGAGAGTTCGGTTCTTTTTCTTTTTTTTTTTAATTTTTACAACATATTTATTTATTTTTGAGAGAGAGCGAGAGATAGCACATGTGCAGGCAAGTGCACACACAAGTAGGGGAGAGGCAAAGAGAGAAGACAGAAGCTGAAGCAGCTCCAGGCTCTGAGCTGTCATCACAGAGCCAAACATGGGGCTCGAACCCACAAACCGTGAGATCATGACCTGAGCCGAAGCCAGATGCCCAAATGAGCCACCCAGGCGCCCCGAGAGTTCAGTTCTAATTAGAACCTAAGGCCACTTCAGCCTAAGCCCAGAATAAATGCAATTCAATTCCGTAACTCTTTACTCCAACGAAGTTCTTCTGTTCCAGGTGTGTTTAAGCTGCATGGTCTAGACATCACACCTCCTGTGATGGCCCGAGATACTAGACAAAACTCTGAAATGGAGAAGACATATTTCTAGGCCTTAAGAAGCTTGTGCTCTCATAAGACACAGCTGTGTACACACATAAAACTACATAGAAAAGGCTCTGGGGTTACAGAGAGAAGACTAATCGTCTGCATAGAAGAATGAAAACAAAGGACCTTCCTAGAAGTGCATCCGATCTTACTTCAGACCTCTGGGAGTTTCTCGAAGCCTGATTCTGGGTGGCTATTGGGTTCTTGACTATACTGTTCCTCCCCACCCCGACACAGAGAATACGCTCTGTGTCATGAATGTATGTCCAAGAGTGGAGATATGAGCTAGGAGAAGGCACTGGAAGGAAGAGAAGGGAGGGGCTCACCTCTCCCTTGCTGGTTCTGCACTGGATGCCTGGGCTTCAGGATGAACTGGTCTTGCATCTCTGGGAACCTGTCGTTTGGAGAAAGGGGCTCCTGGCAGGTAGAAGGATAGATGGAGGCCTCTGGTCCCTGTGGCAGCAGCGGAGCAGATGGAAGATGGCTCATTTTAATTCCATAGGGATGTTCATGTCCTGTATGGAGAAAAATCTAAATGTAAATTCAGGATGATGGTGATGGCTGTCATCAAGTCTACCTTACTGTGAGTGTGTGCATCACACTGGTATATGCTGCTCTTCTCCTGGGGAGCCCTCTCCTGAGTGAGCACCATATACCCTTTTATGGAGGACACACAGCAAAAATCAGGTGCTCAAAGAAAAAATTTTAAAAAGAGAAAAGAAAAGCATGTTCCTTTGCTTGGAATACACAGATTCCTTAGTGTGTTGGTCTGCACGACATTGGCTTTTGCTGTTTCCATCTGAGAATATTTAAGGCCTCCTAGTTTCTGCCTTCACACTAACTAGTTATGCACATTTTAGGCAAACTACTTGACCCCTCTGAGTCTTATATGCATCCTGTGAAATGCTTGCCCACAAGCGTATTAAGAATAAGAGTAAATATATTAATAAACATTGATGATTAATATTTTTAAACAATTGAATATAGTATTTTTTAAAACTTTTAAATGTTTCTTTATTTCTTGAGAGAGAGGGACACACAGAGTACGAGCAGGGGAGGGGCAGAGAGAGACACGCACACAGAAGCCAAAGTAGGCTCCAGGCTCTGAGCTGGCAGCATAGAGCCTGATCTGGTGCTCGAACCCATGAACCACGAGATCATGACCTGAGCCAAAGTCAGATGCTTAACTTACTGAGCCAAACAGGCGCCCCAATTGGACATAGTATTAAGATTTGCTACGTTCCCTATTTTCTCACACATAATATCAGTTGAACAGATTTTTCATTTCCTTTTGCCAACTCTAGAGCCGGAGCTACTCAAGGGGGATGGGATGGGTTGCCTTTATGCTTTGTGATTCTCTCCCATTGCCGCCCTCCCTCTGAGGGCTGGCCTGCCAGGCAAGGGGCAGAGGGAAGGCTGCACTGTGTTGGAAACCCAGCAGCAAAGTGCAAAACGGTGTTTACAGACTGGGAAACGGCACCCATAACCATGGACAGTTGCCTGCCAAGTGATTTGCTTTGCTCTTTTCTGTTTTAAATTGTTTCCTCTCCATAGCATTCTCAAAAGACCCTGTGCTGTGATATGGATTCCATTTTTTAAGAATAGAATGAAAGTTTTCTTTCTGTCATTTCTGATATATTATTGGATGTAACGGGAGCTTCTGCTGCTCCTTTTCATCTGGCACAGATACAACATCAATGCTTGGTTCATGAGAACCACAGTCACTTCCCTCCTTTAAGGCAAAAGAAGCTTCTATGACAGCAGTACAACCAAATCACCAAGACAGCCAGGAGCTAATGTGCCACTGAGAAATGAGTGCATGTTAAGAGAGGCATTTCGAATGCTGCTAAGGATCATCATGAATGACAGGCTCTGGATTCCTCAGAGCCGCCTTCCTGTGTGAGGCTGTTCCAAGTCTCAAAAGTTATCATCTATATTTGTTTTATCTAAATCGAAGCACTTTATTAAAATAAATATATTTAAGTATTTAATTTTTTTTCCTTTTTACTGCTGACCAACCTTTGCAAAGGTGTCAATGTTAATACAAAAACATGAAATGGTGGGGTGATTTTTTCCTCAGCCTTGCACTTGGTGACTCTCTGGAAATATACGTTTCATATAAAACATTTGTTTGTTTAGATTTCCAGATCACCTGAAAATATTCTTTAGATCACTTGAGAGAGAGTAATAGCTTCACAGAATTATTAAAAGGATAAAAAATGCATGTAAGAGGCAATGCTCTAAGACTTCGAGCAGAAATCATTGTCACTATTTCTATACATTACTAGACTTCAAGGTCTGCTACAGATCCTGTCCTCTTGTTTTAATTTTTCTACTTTTGGGAAATACTGAACAAATTTGCTAATCCAAAGATGTTTTTTAGATCACTCATGCTGATAACCGTTTGAGGAGAGGTGCAACCTGTTTATCAACAAGCTTAAGAACAATGCTGGAAAAAGCTTGAGAAACAGCAGAATTCAGGTGGCTTAGTCAGTGAAGACTTGAGGAGTTTAAATGTGATTTCCTCAGTTTCTGTATGATGCTGAAAAACTTCTGGACACAGGACAGGCGTTCAGTACATATTTATACCTGGATTTAGAGACGTGACTAGATTTTAGAGGATTCTCAAAATAGAAGCTACTTAGTAGTTAGGAAGTGGAATTCAAGACTGAAATATGAAAAATAAATGTATGGGAAAAAGAAATTCTAATCCATTTTGTGTTCATACCTATGTAGGTGGGTAAATAAGAAAGTAAATATTAAATAGACAAAAATTTTCAATACAGTTCTCTCAGGTAAAAAAAAAAATGGAGAAAAAAATTGTGCATTTCTCTCCCCAACTAGACCATAAGCCGCGGAGTGAAGCGATGTTACCAGTGCCTGGTAAAGAGTAAGTACCTGGGAATTATCTGATAAATGTATGAGTGAATATTGCATGTGATTTTCACCTTTAAGGGTCTTTAAGCTTAACACAAAACAACCATTACTTTGAGACTTGGAGCTACGGTGTTGAACCTACTCAATCCCATCTTAGATTGTCCCTGATACTTAACCAGTGAGTGGGCGCGGGGCTTCTCCTTTGCCGGAACTGACCCACAGCTGGTAGTCTTCCTCAGAGCCCTTGGAAACAAAAAGGGTTATGCGTTACAACAAATCTTTCACAATACTTGCAGAACACATTTTCTTAGCATTTCTATGTTTTGAAAAAGAAGGAATTAGAGCCAGTAGAAATGCTCTTTGGTCTATGGAGGTAGCTGCAATTTTGGAGTTAACAGCACTTGTTAACTTGTTTCCTCCACAGCCTCCAGTAGACCACCTCAGATTCTTGTCATTTTTTGATAAAGGCCAGAGAATTACGGGACAATCAGCCCCTCGCTTTGTGGGTGGCCCTTGGCATAAGAAGTCACTGTTGTGCCTCTTCACCAAGAAGGAAAAGTCTAATATAAGAAGTCCTGCTTTCTGCTGTTTCTAGACCCCTTGGATAATGTTGGCTTTTGCTTCCAAAAGTCCCTGCACAGACGAGCATATTGTCTAGAGAGCCACATACCCGGCCATGACTATTCCTGAGTAAAGTAACTTGAAAGGCAATACTAGCTCAACAGCCCTGAGCAGATAAATGCTCAAGGAGCTTTGAGGAGATAGTGGAGTGAAGTCAACCACTGACTTTGGTACAGACAAGCCCCACCATAGGGAGGATGAGACAAGAACTCTTACCTAGAGATAAGTCAGACACAGAAAATAATTACTCCCAGCAGAATTATTGCCCAGTAATACTGGAAATCCTACTTAAAACTAACAAGTCTAAATTACAAAGATTGATGAACTATTTTAAAGAAGATTCTAGGAGGATCAAGTGAAATATATTTGAAATGGAGCTGTTGGTGATAGGTACTAGGCTAGCCCTTGACTTCTGATTAAAAACCATGGCCTTGGTCTTATGAAGGAGGGTCACAGGTATGGGAGGAATCACACACGCGCACACACACGCATGCACACACACACACGGACACACACACACAATGCACGCATGCACACACACACACACACACACACAGCTAAATCAGCTCAAAATTGTATCACAAATAGGAAGAAAGGGCTAATAAAAATCTTTTCTTTTAAGGTAGGGTTTGGAAATAGTATGTTGGAATCCCTTAAACCAGATATACATAAGAAAAATAACCCTGGTTCTTCATTAAAAAAGAAATCTTGTCTAGTGAGATTGGTCACTTTAAGCAAAGGAAAATCATAAATATGAAATAAAATGAACAGTATCATTAGTCTCCCCAACTTCATCTCTAAAACCACTCACTCTCTTTTCAAGATTTAATTATTAGGCAGAAAAATTTCAAATGTATTATTAAATTTTGTTTTTACAGAATGAGTTCTTATGTCAAATTCTGGTTGCCCTGAATTTTTAAGGGTCTTTATTATGCCACTGGGTCAGATGGAACTTAAATACAGATATTGTAATTATGTCATGTCACAAGAGTTAAGACATTTCCACATTTACAGAGGATTTTATATAAGAAGCTATGCTTTGTAAGTGCCCCTCAGTTCTGCCCCTCTGTCACCCTCTCTCACTTTTCCTTACAAGACTTCTCAAATATACTCATTTCTGCAGCACCTGGCAGCTCAGTCAGTTAAGCATCTGAGTTTGGCTCAGGTCATGATCTTGTGACTTATGAGTCCAAGCCCCGCATCAGGCTCTGTGCTGACAGCTTGGAGCTGGAGCCCGCATCGGATTCTGTGTCTCCCTCTCCCTCTGCCCCTCCCCTGCTCATGCTCATTCGCTCTCTCTCTCTCTCTCCAATAAACATTAAAAAAATTAAATATATATATATACTTATTTTTTTCATCAAAAAAAATAATTTCAGCAACTCATACCAGCCCCATCAAAACATAAAAAAGCTAAAACCAAAACAGGATGAAAGTGATGTATACACAGATGCCCCCAGATCCCTGGCCTCAGTCAGAACTTGTTTTCTTCCTTTTACTAGTTCAGAAGGGGCGTTCGTGGTCTCATCCTCAGGATCTGTATCAAGGGATGTAGCTTCTAGCCATGTGGTCTTTATGTCAAAATTTACAACAAAACATGTAATTTAAGATTCATTAAACTGAGGTTGAGTCCTTGGGTGATGACCAAGGTAAATAGGGACAGGGAGGAATCAGGAAAGATGGCACAGAAAGAAGAGTCCACTAGAGAAGGAAATATTTAGAAACTTAGAAATATTGTACTGTCCATGTATAAAATATATACGGTGAACTGCATGTTGTTATTAGCACTCTAAAATTATAGTCTATTTTTTGTTATGATTTTGAATTTGCGCAAAATTTTAAATGGGAATACAGAAAAACACCCATGTATAGCTTCACTGCCTTCAAATTCTAAATTTGGGGGACAGAATGTGGCTATGATATCTTTAATAATCAGCTGTCTTATAATGGGAGGTGCACAACACACGTGCGTGCCCACACACACACACACACGCACATGAATCTCAAAGGTCAAAGTTGGTTTTTAGCTAAAAATAGTTTGCAGGCAACTTACAGTTATTCCTAGCATTGGTAGTGACATGTTGATAATGTCATTTGCTGTGTCTGAATTTGTCACTGTTACAGTTGCAGACTATAAAAAAAAGAAATAAGAAAAATTGCTATAAGTTTAAAAAACTTGAAATCAGGTGACCAATTATTGTCAGATTATTATCCATATTCTAATGGCAACGCTTGTTTTCAAGTAATGACAAAATAAAGCACATGCAGAGCGTACACTCATGTTTTCGTTTCTTTATATAACATGAAGCTAGTAGGAAACATTTAAGTAAAATATATATTTCCCTTAGAGGATTTGTGGCACATAAAATATAGCAGCTTAAGGAAGAAAAAAATAAGACTGAGAATTCCAAGAAGATATGTGGGCGGATCCTCAGCTCCATAAAGCAATGTCCAAAATGGAGCAGAGGGGGTAGTTTAAAAAAGAGGAGCTAGATGCTTTTCTCTCTTCCTGATTTGTGTTATTATAGTATGGCTTTATTTCTTTGCAATTATATACTCCGTTTCTGCAAAATCAGAATAAGAACTGTCTATAAAAGACATTTAAAAAAGTCACTATTTAGTCAGTACTTTCTTTGTGTCAGGCATCATAGTTACTAAGATTTTCATTGTAGAAATCTGTTGAGACAAATAAAACCAAGGAGTCTAGGAAATGAGATTGAAAATTTTAGAAATTTACATTCCATTCCCAACTCTGCCAGTGAGTAGCTTACTTATAAATAGCTCTCTACCATACCTTCCATTGAGAAACTGCTGCACAAAACTAGAAAAACAGTTTACAGACAATTATTTGAAAGGGATTAATAGGATCCTGAGATATTATCTATAAAACTATCTGAATTCCAAAAGACATTTTAAAATAAGACAATATGTAACCAATCAGACAATATATAATATTATTAGGCAATGAGGCCTTTGATAAAGAGTGCTTAAATAAGACAAACAGCACAAGTAGACACTCATAGGCTTTAAAAATATTAAGAACAAAGTTAAAAGAAACTCTTTCATAATTCATTACTTGTCCTTTCATTGTATTTTTCTTCTTATGAACTGAATGCAATTATTTGCTATGTCAGATGGCTGTGAAAGTTGATAATCAGACTTCTATAAATAAAAGCATTTGTTGATTTCAAACTACAGGTAGCTTTAAGGAGTATAAAAAAGTGTTCTGAACCCAGCAGCGGAGCTCAGCGCACTCAAACTCAGGGATGTAAGGGACTTCTGATGTTAAATTATGTAGGAGGATTCAAAGACTCGGTCTTAGCTTGGGCTTTAATTAGAAGCAATGGTTCTGCTATCTTTTAAGATGTCTGAAAAACCTTTCAATACAACTTAAAAACTCTCCCATGAAATCTTTTTAATGTAAAAAAAATAAAAGATCTCTTTTGAAATGCTAATATCACTCCTTAATTTATTTGGTCTAGGTGACAATGGTTTTCATGGCATAAGGAACATATTATGTTCAAAATAGTAGTTCCAAGGATGTATGTAACTTTTCCTGCATGTAGTATGTTCTCCAAAACAGACAAATTTCAGTAGGTAGAGCTCTCCATAATCAGATAACTTTTAAAGAAATAAACTAATTTTTGAAATAATTTAAAAGAAAAAGAAATGTTGCTTTCTTTTCGCATATGAAGAACCAGGAAAATGCGATTAATTCTCAAGAGCTAAAGCCAATGCGGAGATGATCTAGATATTCAGATTGTTAGGCAAAAACAGCAATTACAATAATGCTCAATGATACAAATGAACATATGCTCACAATAAACAAAAGGGAGGCTTCTTAGCATAGAAATTGAAGATATTTAAAAACAGAAATTTATCTTTATCTGAGAAGTGTCTTTAAGAAAATTCACTGACTAAACTACATTGTAGAATAGGGATGACAAGTGGAAGTCAGTGATTTTGGAAAATAGATAATAGAAATTATCCAGTCTGAGGAAGAAAAAGAGAAAAAAAGATTGAAAAAAATTAACAGAGTCTGGGGAACCTGTGAACAGTATAAAGGGGTCTAATGCACATATAATTGAAATCTCAGGAGAGAAGAAAGAATACAGGAAAGAAAATATTTGAGGTAATAATGACTAAAAGTTCTTCAAATTTGATGAAAGACAAGTTTATAAATTCAAGAAATTCAGAATATGCCAAATAGGACAGATTCAAAGAAAACCATGCTTTGATACTTCATAGCCACACTGTGAAAAACCAAAAATAAACAGAAAATCTTGAAAGCAGCTAAAGAAATTGACAAGTCACCTTCAGAGGATTGGTGTTGAATGACCACAGACTACTTATCAGAAAGCACCAAGACAAAAAGACAGTGCAACACCTTGAAAGGGTCAAAAGGAAAAAAAAAATTTGCAAACAAAATTCTGTATCCCCAAGAATATCTTTGAAGAGTGAGGGTGAAATACAGCCATTTCAGATAAAAAAGAAAATCTGCCTACACCAGATCTGCACAACAAGAAACGCTAAGGATCCTTTCTCTAGGATGAAATGAAACTGTGTTAGGGGGAAACTTGGATCTTAGGAATGAATGAAGAACATTCTTTTGTGTAAATTATACATAAGTAAAGTTGAGTTTTAAAAGTTTCAAAGTAACTTCCCACAAAACATTCTGAGTGTAACCCCCTGGCACAGTTGAAATCCAAGCTGGCAGAGACGAGCGTGTGCTCTGCTTTGGAGAACTCTCCTCTCTCATCTCCTTCATGCAGTGCGTCTATCTGGTGCTTGGAAACTGACTACATTATTTGCATGGCCTTTCCCTGGGCCAGGAAGTAACTGTTCTTCAACTACATCTTTTTCCACCTTCAAATACTATTTTGTGTGCTCTAGAGCTACTGTAAAGTAGTACAAAAAATGTCATTTAAAAATACCCAAAATATCATTGTAAATGTCTCGGCTACTGCACTACAATTTCAGAAATCAAACTTTATACAAATAACTGGGGCAATTGGTTTGATTTTTTTCCCCACTAGCGTAAAGAAAGCGAGGTAGAAATATGTTGATCCCTTAAAAGTGTCATCTCTCTGAGCTCAATTCAATCCTGATATCCCTCAGAACAAAACACCCTTCAAAACTCCTCTGCATTTGATATGACAACTAAATGTAATACCTGACCCTTGGGTGGATCCTGTACTAGAAAGGAGATGTTATTGAGGTCAACTGACAAAATGGGAACAAGAATGGCCTAGTAAAGTATTATATTACTTTACTAAAGGTGATAACTGCATGGTGGTAATAGATTACCCCTACTCTTAGGAAGTACTTAGGTTTAAGGTAAAGGGCCATGGTGTATCTATGACCCTCAAAAATCATTATATACATACACATAATAGAGACACAGAAATAAATCAAATGATAAAGCAAATGGAATAAAGTGTTACTGATAGGTGAATCTACGTAAAGAGTACATCAGGTGTTTTTTGTACTATTTTTATTTTTGCAACTTTTCTGTAAGTTTACAATTATACCAAATAAAACATCATAGGGGGGAAAAGAACTGTGGAAACAATCCAAACCATTTCTTACATAAGTAGTGACCATTGGAAAAAGAAAACGTTTTAATTTTAGTAGGACATCCCTGTGTGTGGAAACCACTTTATTACAAGCCACTGCAATTGCTATTAGAAGGATTCAGAGAAATATGGACATTTAACATGAAATACCTTTTCCCTGTTTTAACACTGTAGCTAGCATGGCTTCCTCTTGCTTTATATTACCTAAGATTCACTTTTTATGTATACAAAGACGTACATGTAGACAGGGACATACATTTTCCCACATGGTACTTTTTAAAATACTCTCTCTTCCTCTTTTTTCTCCTTTCTACCTCCTCATTGCTTTCTCCCTCCCTTCGTCTCTCTCTATCTCCACCTCCCTCTCCAACTTTTTCATTCTGTCTGAATCAGGAACTTGAAATTTAATTGTTAGTATTAAAAACACTTACACCGGCACAGTTCTTGATGTCTTCAGTGAAGATTTTGAGGGGAATGCTTTTTGTCTGGTCCTTCTCTTTGGCGAGGTTGATGTACCTAATCAAATTCAGTAATAACCCAAAATAGAGGAGGATGAATGAGCTATTAGCTTACTTTCAAACTAATCTATGTTGCTAATATTTTCAACATACTTTGTCATTTTTAAAAGCAAATAGGGGCAACCTGGATGGCTCAGTTGGTTAAGCATCTGACTCTTGATTTTGGCACAGGTCATGATCTCATGTTTTGTGAGATTGAGCCCTGCATTGGGCTTCTGTGCTGACAGCATGGAGCCTGCTTGGGATTCCCTCTCTCCCTCCCTCTCTGCCCCTCCCCGCTCTCTCTCTCTCTCTCTCTCAAAATAAATAAACCTTTTTTAAAAGCATATAAACAAACAGCAAAATCAAATTATGAGCTGCAAGAAAACACGCAAAAAAATTTCAGGAAAATGAGACATGACTCAGAAAACAACAGGTGGCTCTTTTCATGTGAGATTTAGGAAGCAGATCCAGTCATCAAAGCTTTCCTGCCTAGACTGGAAGGCCAGTACCTTCCTGGGTTCCAGCGTAGGAGTTAGCAGTTGCTCTGAGAATCACTGAGTAGACTAATCTGCACTTAAGGAAATTCATGTTTTGAGAATAATGTTAGCTCCAATCATGAGTTTGGAAAGAAGGGGAAGATGAGAGTGATAACCAGAACTTCAGCAAAAATGAGCAAAATATGCATATAAATGAATGCACATTATCTTCAGTAGCAGCCAGGGTAAATCTAAATAAGAAATTATTTGAGGATAGTCTAATGATTTCTACTAAGGAGAAGGAGAAGAGTTTGAGGGCATGGCTTTGAAGAAATTCGTGTTCTTTTTTATGGGTTAAAGATTTAAAATATGTATACTGACAAAATACCTTTGAAGGGAAGAGTGCCATTTTTCCTTTAGTTCTGAAGAACTGCAATTTAAAAAATGGGAGGAAAATCAAACTACATGTAATACTTATAATAATATTACAAACTACATGTAATACTTATATTAAGATCACCATTCAGACAAAAATATCAGCAGCCTGTTGTGTTGCTGCTGTGTGTGTAAGTTGTATTCTCCTCACAATTTGGGTTGTTGATGGACCCTGCTCTTTTATAAGCAATATTACAGTAATGGGAAATAGATCCTAAAGTGAAAGAAAAGTTGGTTTCTAATCTAAACCTTAATTGTAACTATGTGATACAAGCTCTGTGGTCATGGGCATGTTGCTCTGAGTTTCAGTTTCCAGAACTGGAAAAGGGTTAGTTTTACCTCAGAGTGTTTCTGCTATTCAAATATAAAGAAACATTATCATTCGAATTAAATCATACTTAAGAAATTTGGCATTTGGATGGAACTATTTTGGCCCAGAAGTATGATTATCTTTTTAGGAAAAAACATCCGTAATATTTTATTTCTTTATACATCTAGGAGATCGTAATATGTTAAATGAGTTCCTAGAAAACTTACTTTTCATTACTGTGATCCTCTGAGCAAAATCAATCCATCTACTGCTAAATTACTAAAGGTCATTTTCTGTGCTAAAGTTTCCATAGGATTTAGTAGCAAAAACTGCAAATGTTTTAAGGCACATTCATTCATGGACTTATGACTTACCAGCACTTTTTTATTGTGATAAATTAGACCATAACATTGAACATCAGTGAGTTTATTACATTTGCACTATTGTGCAACCATCATAACTATCTAGTTCTGCAACATTTTAGTCACCCAAAAGCAAACCCTGTGTCCATTAAATAGTCACTCTCCATTTCCCACTGTCCCCAGCTCTTATACCACATTTTGTTTATTTGTTGATAAACACTTGGGTTGTTTCTGCCTTTTTTATTTTTTGTTTATTATTGACAATGCTGCTATGAATGTTTGTGTATCAATTTTTGTATGGATATATGTTTTTCATTTCCCTTGGGTATATAACAGGAAGTGGCATTGCTGGGTCATTTGATAATTCTGTTTAACTTATTGAGGAACCATCACACTGTCCACAGTGGCTGCTACATTTTATATTCCTACCAAAAACACTGCTCTCCACCCCCTCCATCACCGTGTCAAACCTGTTTCATCAGAAAAATGGAACGCCCATTTAGCATCCCAACCTGCATGGACATAGGTTCTAAATACTTTTGCCAATCTGCAGAACAGTAATAACAACAAATAACAAAAGCACTAGGTGCCAGGCATTGTTACAAATGCCTTATATATATTTATACAGCTTTAATTAACACAACATGTGCAAACCTGGCTTCCACATTTTCTCTCTCATTAGGAAAAAAAACGTTTCTTGGAAACTCCCTTATCAAGGACTTTATATATTCCCAATTGAAACTATTTCCTCCCATTTGCAACATGGAGAGGACAGTAAGCAATAGGAACTGATAATCTCCATGGAAATATGTTGTGGGGGGAGAAAAAGACATGCAGAGATGATATAAGTCCATGTTTCCTTCCAACAAGCTTTGGAAATGTTTCCTTATGTCCTTAATGCAGCTGTTGATTATTTAATAAATTAATAACTTGTAAACATTTCATTGTTTCATCTTAATGATGACATGCGAGATTTTGGTGAAGTGGGGCAAAGGGAAGAGCGATGTGTTCACGTGATGAACACTCATTGTGTAAAGCAAGAATGAGACTTGGGGTGTGGGGGTTTCAAACAGCAGATGTAAGTGCTGCCTGACTCCTGTAAACCCAAGAATGTCTCTCAGGATGTCCAGGATAGAGGGCCACGTTCCCCATCCTCATGTGAGCCTAAAAGTGTGTCTTGCACAACACATCTCTACTCCATGGAATCCAAATTTGGTTTTAGGTTGTCACCTCTCCACAGACACTAACTAAGATAATCTGCACAGCAATTCAGGCAACCTCGAATTCCATGACATAATTAATTTATTTGTCATAATTACATCCTATTTTTAAAGAAATTAACTTGGGAAAATAAAAGCAAATTTTCAAATTTAATAGGACTATTTAATAGTACTTGCTCAAGAGAAATATTCCTGTGATTTACAAACACAGATAGCTCCCTGGGACTTGGAGGGCAGGATATTAGAGGGAGGCCCTTGACCCACACTCTCTTGATTCTCCTCCGCATACCTAGAACACCCAACTCCTCAAGTGACTCCTGGAGCCCACTTGAAAAGCCGCTGACCAAACCCAAAGGAAATTAGCCCAGTAGTCCCCGCTCTATGTTATCCTATTCCTTACATTTGGACATAAAAACCTTTTTGGAGAAAGTACAAAGGAAGCAAGTGTCATTAATGGAGGTGAAAAAGTGAGTCACTGGCTCAATATACAATCAGGTAAACGTTTTCCTTTCTAACCTCTGCAAACACAAGACCAAGCTGTAGGTCTCACCTGAAGGTGGCCACGAAGCTCACTGTGGGCCAGCCCAAGATGAAGGACCTCTCAGCACCGACGCTGGCGTGTCCTGCTTTGTCCGTACAGTTGGCAGTCCACACGGTACTCAGTGGTATTTTATTCTTTATCTTAAAGATTTTTTTATAACTAGGAAGAAAGATACCCAAACAAGACGTCTGTTAGTTTGCTTCATAAATGTTATGGGAGCAACTATGCTGGTGAGAAGCCAGGGCTCATTGCTCCAGGGCAAAGCCTGACCCCAGTCATCTCTGTTACCCTCTGCGCACAGCACAGGAAATGGTTGGATGGGCATTTACAAAGTGTGTGTTGAGCACAATCTGGGGAAGTCAAAACACTCCTCCCAGCCATTTTTCTGAATGTTGAGTATTAAGGAAAGACTATATATTTTAAAGCATTTAAAGAAAACCATTAAATTCATTTATTGTTGCTAGATTTGTTACTTATTATTACATATAATTTTATGATTATTATTACAGTTAATTATTCATTTATGTTTTGCTTACTTCAAAAAGTATTTGAGGGCTGAACAAAGATACACAATACATGATTGGTTTTTGATAGAGAGGGAGAGAAAGAATGTGCACAAATACAAGTGGGGCAGGTGGAGAGAGACGAGAACCTTAAGCAGGCTCCATGCCCAGCACAGAGCTTGGCTCAGGGCTTGATCTCATGGCTGCAAGATCATGACCTGAGCTGAAATCAAGAGGTGGATGCTTAACCAACTAAGCACTGAGGAGCCACAGACAAAAATAGTTTTACAGTTTTTTCCTACAAGAGAAACCAAAAACAAAAAATCAGCTTGGATCAGAAAGATTTAAAAGTTATTTCCAACCTTAGATAAAAAAAAATCTATTTTCAGGGATCCTGGGCGGCTCAGTCGGTTAAGTGTCAGACTTCGGCTCAGGTCATGATCTTGCCTTTCATGACTTTGAGCTCTGCATTGGGCTCTCCGCTGCCAGCACAGAGCCTGCCTAGGATCCTATGTCCCCTTCTCTCTCTCTGACCCTACACTGCTCTCTCTCTCTCTCTCTCTCTCGCTCTCTCTCTCTCTCTCTCTCTCTCACACACACACACACACACACACACACACACACATGCGTGTACTCTCTGTCTCAAATAGAAACATTAAAAGAAAACTCCTTTAGGATAATATTTCTACCCGTTTTCATGGTCTGTGTAGACTTTGTGTGACTTTGTGATACTGAATACAGTATTGCATCTGACCTTGTGATCCATACTTTAGACTCCAGTCAAATCAGCCTTCCTTGGGCCCCTCCCTCAAAGGGGCCATGTGGCATCACTTAGGCTTCCCAGTCCCTTGGCCTAGAAGGTTCAGCCATCTTGTCTAGGAATGTGGCTGCTTCTCATCTAATCTATTTAAATGCTGCCATCTCAGAGCAATCCTCCTAGACAACCATTCTCTAATGCCTTCCCATCTTCTCCCCATGGCACCCTTCTACCAGAAGCACTAATTACAATCTATCCATTTCCCCTCTTATTTTAATCATTTGTCTGTAGGTCCCAGGCAAGAGAGACACCACCTGTCACGTTCTCAATTGTATTCTCTGCCTGGGCATGGTACAATACAAGACTTTCATAATTGAATGAATGAAGGATCAAAGCACTTGCAAACACAAAGGGAAAAAGTGATGTTTTCATACAGTAAGGACTAACTGAAATGTAACTTTATGATGATCAGGAAGTTGTGTGGCCGAGTATACATACTTGGTATTAGCTATCAGCAACAAATCGCTGAACAAGAAGAGGTGCCGTTTCTGCTTCCTCAAACCTTGCTTGAGTTCAACAGTGCCATGGAGAAGCAGGGTACGGGCGGTACCGTCAGCTGATGCAGCGTTTGTGCCGTGGGCGTCCATCTCAACAGAGGAGCTATGCCAGCAAACACATTAAACACCATGGTGCAGCTAGTTACTAAGTCAAATATACAATATAGTTTCATGCTAAATGTCAGGGTTCACACAACACTAAAAAGTAATCTTCATCTCCAAAGCAAGACTCCAGAGCTCAGGACTCACCAAGTTGTAGAAGGCTACTGACAGAGATGAGGTCTCTTGGGGAGTTGATACAAATGGAGACAGTTTCAAGGACAAAGCCCTTGGACATGTCAACTTTTAGAGGTCGGGAGGAGAAAGCAGCAAAGCTAATCACGAGCTGTGACTTGGAAGGTACAGCGTATTATAGAAGGTAGACCACCAACCATAAGCATGGCAATTCGTGGCCTGATATAAAATAACATGTTGTTTATGAAGCATTAAGGACAACTTGGCTTCATGTTAACATAAAAATGTAGGTAAAAGAAGATCCTGGAAAACTGACCACAGTCTTATCTAAATCAATATTCAAACTTGGGGGGGAAATTCTCAAAGATCAGCACAAAAAAATAAAAAACATCACAAATTTCTAAACATAAGAGTGTAGCTGTTGGCTGGGATATGACTGACGGGACTTTCTGGTTGTCGTAGGTAAAACGTGAAGTTGCACAGAATGCAAAAATTCTTTCATAAATAGGATAGATTATTTCATAGTCCAGAAAATTCTCTCTCATGGGGCCCAGAAAGTGTCTTCCCCCAGAATATAAAGCCCCCTCCCTTCTACTCAGCAGCACTGACTCTTATAAACATGAGTAGCTTTCATGAAGCTGGTGCTGAAGTTACAAATTAGTCCATATGTGTTAGAAGAAACAAAAGAAAACACTCCCAGTTACTGTCAGTCTGTTTTGATCAAAACAGTATATTTTATGATCCAGAATAGTATATTAAAAGACTACCTTATAAGGTGAAGCCTTGAATGATCACCTAAAAGTTCAGCATGCTTTCTGACTGACGTGAAAATCCTTTTTTCTTCGATTCTTGGCACTGAAAATCGAGTGGGTCTATAGCACATGGCAGAGTACTGTAAAATGCTTGAAGCCTGAGGATTCCACAGTAGTCAAGGTCACTGCCACTATGATGTCAGAGTTCTAAGGCCTAGGTGATGACTGCCTAACTGACATACTTGTTTCCCTGACTGGGCCTTCATCTTTTGTTGTTGTTGTTATTTTTTTTTCTTTTATAGTTTATTATCAAGTTGGTTTCCATATAACACCCAGTGCTCATCCCAACAAGTGCCCTCCTCCATGCCCATCACCCATTTCTCCTTTTCCCCCGACCCTCATCAGCCCTCAGTTTGTTCTCAATATTCAAGAGTCTCTTATGGTTTGCCTCCCTCCCCCCAACTATTTTTTCCCCTTCCCCTCCCCCATGGCCCTCTGTTAAGTTTCTCCTGTTTCACTTGTGAGTGGAAACATATGGTATCTGTCCTTCTCTGCCTGACTTATTTCACTTAGCATGACACCCTCGAGGTCCATCCACTTTCCTACAAATGGCGATATTTCATTCTTTCTCATTGCCATGTAGTACTCCATTGTATATATATACCACATCTTCTTGATCCACTCATCAGGTGATGGGCATTTAGGCTCTTTCCATGATTTGGCTATTGTTGACATTGCTGCTATGAACACTGGGGTACATATGCTCCTATGCATCAGCATTTCTGTATCCCTTGGGTAAATCCCCAGCAGTGCTATTACTGGGTTATAGGGGAGTTCTATTGATAGTTTTTTGAGGAACCTCCACACTGTTTTCCAGAGTGTGACCTTCATCTTTTGATTTTTTTAAAAGTTAATCTTTTTATTTTGAGATAACTGTGGATTCATCTGTAAGAAATAATACAGAGAGATTACATCAAGGTTTTTACTCATTTTCCCCTAATGGTGCTATCTCTCTAAACTATAGTACAGTATCATAACTAGGATATTAACATTGATGTAATCAAGATACAGAACAGTCCCATCACCACAGAGGTCCTTCATACCACTTTTTACAGCCCCCGCAGACTTCCTTCCATGCCCACCACCTCTTTCATCCCTGGCAATCACAGGTCCGTTCTCCATTTCTGTAACTGTGCCAGTTTAAGACTGTTATAAAAATGGGATCATACAGTGTGAAACATTTTTGGATTTGCTTCCTTCCATTCAACATAATTGGAGATTCATCCAGATGGCTGGAGGTGTATAGTTCATTTCTTTGTGTCTCTTAGAAGTATGCCATGATGTAGATGTATCACAGTTTGCTCAGCCAACTGGTGAAAGAGCTCTGGATTGTCTCCAGGCTCTGGCTATCACTAATACAGCTACCATACACGTCTGTGCACAGGTCTTTGTGTTAATGTAAGTCATCATTTCTCTGGGCTAAATGCCTAGGAGTGCAATTGCCAGGTTGTATGGTATTTATGTGTTGTTTTTTAAAAAACCATCAAACTTTTTTCCAGAATGGCTGCACCATTTGACGTTCTCACCAGTACTATATGAGTGATTCAGTTTCGCCACATCCGCACATGACAGATAGTGCTGTCATTTTTTTTTAATTTTAGCTCTTCTGATAACAGCGTAGTGATATCTCACGGTGGATTTAATTTGCATTTTCCTAATGGCTAATGATGCTAAACATCTTATCATGTGCATATTTGCCATCTGGACCTCTTGAGTGCCATAGAACCTACAAAACTCTGTCAAAGACATTTTTTGGAAATATGGTGTTCCCTCTCTGCTAGGAAACTGGCCATTTTTCAGATGAGGAGGGCTGCTGCACAGACAGGTTAGATACTCTGAAGCCAGGCAGCCATGATGTAACCTGAGGGCTTCAAATCCAGCTGATTTAGGAGGTCACACAGCTTCCTGTGTGCTCCTCCCTCCCCCAATCTCTTCTCACAGGGACAGTCTCTTGCCTTTGACAACTGTGGAAGACTGCAATTTGATCCTACTGACAAAGTTTATGGTTTCTGTACAGGTTCTTGTAACAGGTATTTGAATACAGGTCTTTTATTCCCCTCTAGATTCTATGGACCTCAAGGGAAAAGTCTTTATCTGATTTATCATTTACTTCTCACGAGCATTAGTGCATTGGAGGAATGAAAAAATTTTATTGAATGAGTGAATGAAATAGTTTTCTGGCACTGATGGAGGGGGACAAAGCATGACCTAAAACAGTCTGTCTCTCACTTGCTTCATACACTCAACAGATAGTGTGTTTGAATCTGTCCTAGGAGAAAGGCACTTGATAGGGTCTGGGCAGCAGGGACCCAGGCCCAACTCTCAAAATATGGATTTAAATGAGGGATGAAGGGAGCAGAAATTAAACAGAGTCCCAACATAACTGTGTAACAGCAGACTCTGGAAAGTACTGCAGAGAAAAAGGGTGAAATGAGAAATTAAAAGAGGGACCCGACACACCTGATTTCTTGTGAAGAGGGCAAGCGAGAGCTCCTTGGAACTGAGCTTTAAAGAAGTTAGTAGTGCTTAAGAAAAATTGATTCAGTATCTAATGGATAATTGATACCTGTCACAACACAGCATTTTATATACTGTTAAGTGAAACTGCAATACAATCTAAGTTTATTTTGGGAGTGTTTGATGTATCATTGGATTTAATGAAATGTTTAGAGGTGCAGTAGGCATGACTTTGAGTAGATAATGAAAGGAAATGCAAAATGCTTATTGATTTATGATGTGGTTTCATCTTAGCTTGGGCAAAGCATGCAGTATTTAGTACATAGTAGCAGAATATTTACTATTGAAGCTTGAAAAGATGTGAGTTCCTTGTGTGCAACCTTTCATTTATGCATGTGAGAGGGTTATCGTTTTTTTAAATATTTTTACATTGTAGTACTTGTTTTGCTTGTTGGTGGTGTTTGCTTATTTAATACATTCTGTCAAGGACAGGAATTACATGCTGTTTTTTCTTTTTTTTTCCCCTAGGGAGTGTGTCTTGGGTTTTTCCCTTATTTTCTTTACTTTTTTTTTTTCTTCCTCTTCTTTTTATGGTGGTGGGGGTGGTTATGTTTAAATGAAGTTGCTTTTACAGCACCAAAGACTTAAGCATCCATTTCCTATATAAAAGGTAGCTACTTTTCTGCATGGACCTCAAGTATACTGTAGTATAGAGGTGGAATTTAAGGAAAGGTATTAAGCAGGCTGTGT
>PISW01010634.1:0-47978 GCA_004023785.1 Mungos mungo | reverse complement strand
TCGATGTGTGAAGGCTGTGTTATCATACTCTAATGGCTTAGTTGGGATATTTCTGACTAGATTTTCTAATTTGTCCTTGGTGAGATAAAGATTTCCCCTTATGGTAACCTCACTCTTTAAATATGCAAATTTATATTTGGAGGGAGAGTAGTGATGGTACAGGTAGTGGAGGTTGCCTAGGTGGGATAGAATCGACTTACTGGGGCACAGGAGTTTCTAAGCAGAATTGGCCATGGATGAGAGTGACTTCCCATAATGATCAATAAGTTTTCATTACGAGCTTGTACTTGGCAATGTTGACTCGACTTTCACATAGCTCCACAGAGTTGGAGAAGGGCAGAATTTGATCTAGCAAAATCTGGGAGCTTTGAACTTTATCCTCTACCATCTGCTTGGTTTCTTCCCATCTTCCCCACCTGTCGTGATCTCTTTTATCTATTCTGTGGGAAGATGAACAAACAACCTTGCTTTTCAAATTCTCATTTTACATTGAACGTTTCTATCTCTAATACATTAAGAAAAAGCATCTGTACTGTATCTGCATCTTTTTTTTTTTTTTGGTTGATTCAGAACGGTCTCAACTGTCATATCTGCCTTGTCTTTATCAAGATGTCATTTCAAAATCTGTGCATGTTTTTGTAATATATAAAACTCAATACAGATTGTGCAACATGGTTTTTTAAAGGTCTACAATGTGATGATTTTATATGTGTACATATTGTTAAATGAATACTACAATTAAGTTAATTAATGCATGGATCTCCTCACCTATGTGGATGGTGTGATCAAGGGTGAGAAACTCAAGATCTAGTCTCTTAACAAATATCAAAGATATAGTATAGGATTTTTAGTCCTAATAACCATGCAGGAATTATCATATAACTAATTTTATACCCCTTGAATATACAATATTTTCATATACAATTTGCCAATCATATCTCAATAAAGCTAGAAAAATTTAAAATAAATAAATTAAAAAGAAAAAAATAAAAGTATAGAAAAGCTATTATTGTTTAAAGGACCATGGATTATATATGTCAACTTCTATGATGTTGGTAAGTAAAGACAATTAAGGAGTTTTTACCCATAGTGTTATACAGTGCATTCACTGAGATTTTTTAGTATAATAACCCTATTTGTCACCTTAATGCCTACAAAGGCCTTGAGAAGAACAACAGCTTACATAGTTACATAGAGCTGCAGGGCGAAGGGATCATGCAGGACAGCACATGCAAACAGCCAATATCTTTTGCTAGTTTAATGAAAATAAATACGTAAATCATAGAGATATGGCAAAAGAAGTTTCTTATTAGCAAGAAAAGTAGAGTGGAGCTAATTCTATCCTTTACCATAGAAATTAAAGAGAGATATATTATACATTTAAGCAAGAAAGATGAAATATTTTACTCAAGACCACACAGCTGACAATGTGGTTGAACTAAGGTATGAAACCAGGTGTTTTTACTAACCGCACTCAAAAATTTATTTCCAGGGAAGAAAATTTGGCAGAAAATGGTGAGGATATCAACAGAAGTGTAACAAAGAGGGATACAAACCAGTACAGAGCAGAGTTTTATCTTACCCACATGTTATTGTAAGAGTTCTTTTTGGTTTCTAATAAGAAGAAATTAAGGAATAATATAATCTTGCTACCATATTAATTTATATGTTTGAATCAAAGACTTTTCATTGTCTTATGTAATCATGATTAGATTAATTGTCTAGTATAATTATTGTTTTTCACTAAAAGTTTGAACAATCTCAATTTTTTTTTTAAATATTTGAGATGGGACACCTGGATGGTCAATTGGTTAAGTGTCCAACTCTTGGTTTTGGCTCTGGTCATGATCTCATAGTTCATTGAGCCCTGCCTTGGGGTCTCTCTCCCTCTCTCTCTGCTCCTCCCCTGCTAGCTTGCACACACACACACACACACACACACACACACACACACTTCCTCTCTCCTTCTCTCTCTCTCTCAAAATAAATAAACTTAAAGAAAAGACATTTTTGAGATCAATCTGGTAGTTGGACAAGATGGAGGCCACCTGGGAAGGATGACTAGTTAGCTGCTCACAGTGGGAAGTATTAGGTAAGTAGCTCTTCTTCAAAATGCTCCTTTAATATATTTTCTTTCTTTAGTGTCTGCTATATATTACATATTCATAAACTTTTAAATGCTTTTCTTTCCCAAAAGTTCTTCGGTAAGTGGATATTAGAAATTAGAAAATATTTCCCCATAGTAAGAAAGAGTATTCATATTTTCAAACCATCTCCCAAATCATTACTTATTATAAAACACAGTAATAAAACATAATAGAAAAGAATCTCATACAATATTACTCATTAGACAAAAAAGAAAACAATAAAATATAATAAGTAATTTTAATTTTCTTGATGCCGATATGCAATGATTAGCAAGACCCTAGTGAAAAGAGAATAAAGAAGTGGAAGAAAATATTTTTAAATTTATGGAAGGAGACTTTTGGGCATTTGAAAGGGTTTTAATGTGTTGTTGTTGTTAATTATTTGCTTTTCTTAATTCAACTTTTAACATTTTAAAACCATTATCTGCTCATTTTATGCTGCATTGTTATAGATCCTTATGTATAAGATATTCATGGGATTTTACAAGAATTATTTGACAGTCTGGCATGACTGAGGTAATCAAGTGATGCATTTTATTGCAAAAGAAATAATATTCAAAATAGAAATGATATCTGGTGTCTGAATTAGAGAGAAAAGTGAGTTGAGCAAATATTCTTATATTTTGTAATGAATAGAGATGGTATTTTTATGCTAGTAGGTTTCTTGTCATCTGCTCCTAAATCTTTACTAATTAGAATAGCAAGTCACTTGTGGTAAGGAAGCCACACAACAGTAATTATGAAGTTTGGAGTTTAACAAATGAGAAACTATGATAATGGGTGGGGGGGGGGATTGTCTTTTATCTCTCAGGTTGCTGGAATACTGTATTTCAGTGAACAGACACTAAGAATCAACAGAACATTTACAGATTAGACTCTTACAGATTTATTATGATTATTATCATTCTTTCTAACTCCTACTATTCCAGGAAGTGTTCTATAGAGTTTTGGAGCCAAAACATCTTTCCATGAGTCATATCATTCTCTTACAAAATTTTTCAATATGTTGAAGGTTTTGTTTTGTCTTTTACACCAGACAAATGCCAGTAAAGAGAAGGAGACTTGCCCACTTTCCAACCAATAGAATCGTGACAGAACTTAGGAAATAGAATTCTGGCAATAGTGAGGGAAATCTAAAACCCCTTGTTCATAGAACCTTGGGAAAGGAAACACTAGGCAACAGAATGGAGTGGGAAAGATAACAAGAGGAAGAGGGGGCTGGAAGAAGGCTGCTTTAAATTTAAAGCCAGCGATGTCAAGACCAATGTTTACCCCATAGCTGTGGATGCATGAAACTGCCTTGAATCAATATAGAAAAGGCTTTGAACATTGAAATCTAATTTAAAAACCAATTTCCAGATTTCAGATTGAGAATTATAAAATAAGGTTGGACCAAGATACTGCTTGGTCAGGTTTTATAAACTGAATTGTCATCAGAAGCAAAGTCAGCATAAAATTGGTAATGATACTTTGTCTTAACCTAACCTAATTGACTCCCTGCTAAAACAACAAAAATCAATATTATCTAGAAGTTGTAACCCAGAGTCACATGACATTCCAAATGACAAAGGTATATACTAAGATTTTTTTATAATATACACAGAAAAGGAGAAACCTAAATGAGTTTCAACTGGAAGGGTAATCAAGGAATGCTAACCTCAACAGCTCAAATGTTGGAATTGTGCAAAACCTGATAGAAGTTTAAAAAGAGAAGACTTTTAGGGACTAGTAGAACGATGTTATAAAGTCTATTATTCATGTGGTAGGAGCCAGAAGGAGAGATGGATTGCAGCAGACAAAAACTATAGAAAAAAATTACTTAAAACTTCCCAAATTGGTTAAAAATAAAAATGTACGTATTCAAGAATATATTAAACTTTAAATAAGATCAACTTAAAGAAATCCAAACCTTGTGATATCATAATCAAATATCTGAGCACCAAAAATAAAGAAAAAAATCTTATTAGCATCCCCCCCACCAAAAGCAGCTAATTACATATAGGGAAACTGGTTTGATAAATAGATTTCTCATCAGAAGCCATTGATACAAGAGGGACAATGGAATAACATTTTTCAAGTACTGAAACAAAAGAACCATCGATCTTTAATCCTATATTCAGTAAATACCCTTGAAGTAAAGATAAAATAAAGCATCTCAAATGAAGGAAAAGAGAGTGTTTACAGAGAGTATTAGTATTTTAATAGAAATGCCAAAGAGAATTTCTCACATGGATGGAAGTTGATTGAAGAGGGCATCCTGGGATGCCAGAAATGAATGAAATACAACATAGAATTTAACTCACATGATGAATAAAATATTTTTCACCTCTGAGTTCGTAAAATTTTGTAAATCTGTTGAAGTCAGAATGATGATGAAAATCTGATGGGATTTTCAATGTATATAGCTGTCATAGATCTGAAAATTGCATCATAATGGGAAAAGATAAAGGGATCTATATGTTGTAAAGTTTATGTGTTTTACTTGAAGTGACAAAATGTTAATTTTGAGTAAGATGTGTAATGTTTAAAAGAATATTAAAATTCCTTAAACAACCACTAAAACATTTTAACAACATGAAATCAGAGCATTAGGAGATAAATTAAAATGGAATTCTGTCACAAATACACAAATGTTTTAAAACAATAGAAATAGAAGTAATAGAAGAAATAGGAACAAAATCCAAAAGAGATGATGACGATGATAATAGTAATATTAATAATAATAACCACATTAATTTTCACATGTTCTAGAAACATGAACAGTCTAAAAATTTCAATGTCAGAGACTATCAGATTGGAAATAAGATTTCAAGTGAATAGTTTAAGTGTCGCTTAGAAATAAAAAGTGAAATGAAACAAATTCAAGCTTTAAGTGAAAGGAAATATTTAGGAGAAAAACAATATTAATAAAATTCTATAAAGAGAAATATTAGAAAAATAATATAAGATATGGCTCTTTAAAACTACAGATGTTAAGAAGCTAATAAAAATAATGGGGTAGTATAACAAATGCATAAATAAAGTACAAAATATAAGGCATTTGGATTGGAAAGGACAAAATTAAATTATCCCTATTGACAGATGGCATAACTGTCTATGCAGAAAATCCCATGAATCTGCAAAAAAGCTCTTATAATGAGTGACTTTAACAAGATCAACATACAAATATCAACCTTATTTTTTATACACTAACAATAAAATGTTAGAAACAATATTCAAAAAGTCGGTATCAGTCACAATGAAGCAGAATTAGAAAATCCAGAAATTGACCCACACGAATATGTCTTAGCTAACATGCAGTAGAAGATCAATAGCAAAAAGGCAGTCTTCTCAACAATAGTGTTGGAATGAGTAGACATGACTTATCAATAAAAGGAACATCAACCTATATGCCTCATACTGTATAGAAAAACTAAAACAGATCATAAACCGGATCTAAATTGTAAAACTATAAACTCTTAAAGGAAAGCCTAGGAGAAAATCTTTAAGACCTCATTTTATTTATTTATTTTTCTTTTTTCTTTTTTTTTTTTTAAATAGACAAACTAGATTTTAAAACAGAGACTCTAACAAGAGATGAAGAAGGGTGTTTTATCATAATTGAGGGGTCTATCCATCAAGAGAGCTAACAATTGCAAATGTTTATGCCCCCATGCAGACACCCAAATATATGAATCAATTAATCACAGACATAGACAAATGTATAGAAAACAATACCGTGATTGTAGGGCACTTTAAAACTCCATTTATAGCAATGGACAGATAATCTCGGCAGAAAATTAGTAAAGAAACAATGACTGTGAATGGCACATTGGACCAGATGCTCTAAACAATTAAATTCAGATTTTTTCATCCAAAAGCCGCAGAATACACATTTTTCTTGAGTGCATTGGCACATTCTCCAAAATAGATCACATACTGGGTCACAAAACAGCTCTCAATAAATATAAAAAGATTGAGATCATATCATGCATATTTTTAGATCACAACACTACAAAACTTGAAATCAACCACAAGAAAAAAAATTTGTAAAGCCTCCAAATACATGGAGTTTAAAGAACATTCTACTAAAGAATGAATGGGTCAACCAGGAAATCAAAGAACTTAAAAATATATATGGAAGCAAGTTAAAATGAAAACATGACAGTCCAAACCCTTTGGGATGCAGCTAAAACAGTCTTAAGAGGAAAATACATCACAATTCAGTCATATCTCAAGAAATAAGAAAAATCTCAAATACAGAAACTAACCTTACACCTAAAGGAATTAGACACAGCAGCAAAGAAACCCCAAAGTGTGCAGAAGAAGAGAAATAATAATGTTTAGAGCAGAAATAAATAATACACAATTTAAAAAACCCCAAACAAACAAACAAACAAAAACCAACAGTAGAACAGATCAATGAATCTAAGAGGTGAATTTTTGAAAGAACAAACAAAATTGATAAACCCCTAGCCAGACTTCTCAAAAAGAAAAGATAGAGGACTCAAAGAGATAAAATCACGAATGAAAGAGGAGAGATCACAACCAACACCACAGAAATACAAACAATTAGAGAATATGATGAAAAATTACATGCCAAAAAACTGGAAACCTGGAAAAAATAGACAAATCCCTAGGTTTGTCTCACACACTACCAGAACTCAAATGTGAAGAAATAGAAAGCTTGAACAGATCCATAAACAATGAATAAATTGAATCAGTTATCAAAAATCTCCCAACAAATAAGAGCTCTGGGCCATACAGCTTCCTAGGGGAATTATACCAGACATTTAAAGCAGAATTAATACCTATTATTCTCAAGCTGTTCCAAAAAATAGAAATTGAAGAAAAGCTTATGGACTCATTCTATGAAGCTAGTATTACTTTGAATCCCAAACCAGGCAAAGATCCCACTATAAAGGAGAATTACTGGTCATTATGTCTGACGAACAAGGATGCCAAAACTCTCAACAAGATACTAGCAAATCGAATTCAACAGTGTTTTAAAAGAATTATTCACTTTGATCAAGTGGGATTAATTCCTGGGTTACAGGGCTGGTTCAATTTTTATAAATCAAAGTGATTTATAATTACATTAATAGAAGAAAGTATAAGAACCATATGATCCTCTCAATAGATGCAGAAAAAGCATTTGAAAAAACACAGCACCCTTTCTTAATTAAATTCTTAATTAAAACTCATAAGAAAATTGGGATAGAAGGAACATACCTTAACATCATAAAAGTCATAAATCAAAGGCCCACAGCTAATATCATCCTCAATGGGGAAAAACTGAAAGCTTTCCCTCTGAGATCAGGAACATAACAGGGATGTCCACTTTTACCACTGTTGTTTAACATAGCGCTGGAAGTCCTAGCATCAGGAATCAGACAACAAATGAAATAACAGAGATATCAAGGACTCGATCACATTTGCCATTGCACCAAGAACCATAAAATACCTAGGAATCACCCTAACCAAAGATGTAAAATTTCTTTAGGCTGAAAACTATGGAAACTTATGAAAGAAATAGAATAAGACACAAAGAAATGGAAAAGCATTCCATGCTCATGGATTGGAAGAACAAATATTGTTGAAATGTTGATAATACCTAAAGCAATATACACATTAAATGCAATCCCAATCAATGTAGCACTGACATTTTTCTCAGAGGTAGAACAAACAGTTTAAAATTTGTATGAAACCACAAAAGACCCCAAATAGCCAAAGTAATGCTGAAAAAGAAAACCAAAGCTGGAGGCATCACAATCCTGGATTTTAGCCTGTACTTCCAAGTTGGTTTCTTTTTTTTTTTTTTTTTAATGGATTTTGTTTGCTTTGATTCTAAGTAATCTTAGCCACAGTTAAGATAATACAGAGATTCTCCTAAGTTTATTTCTAAAAATATTATGGTTTCGATTTTAAATTTAAGTCTAGGATTCATGTTGAATTATTTTTTTGTATATTGTATAAAACATGTTTCAAAGTTAACTTTGTTACAAATGGCTAAACAATATTTCCAGCAACATTCATGAAAAATTTACTGTAATCTCTTTCACTTTGTAAATAATGTATTCATATATGAATGCAACTATTACTGGACTCTTTATCATGCTCCATTGACCCATATTCCAATTTTTATACCTGATCATTCTAATACTTACTTTGATTTATAGTATGTCTTAAAGACATGCTATAGATATGGTATAGGAGGTAGTGCAAGTCCTCTAACTTTGTTCTTTTTTAGAACCAAGTCTTGGTTTCGTTGATTTCACTGTTGTTTTTCTGACTTCCATTATGCTTCTTACTGTTTCTTTTTAACTTTGCTATTGTTTTCCTAGTTACTTAAGGTAAAAATGGAGGCATTGATTTTTGACTTGATTTTATTTTCTATTTCAGATGTTCTATTGTACAAATTTTAATTCTGCACGTAGTTCTGGCCCATATATTGATATGTGTGTTTTCATTTTTATTCAGGTTAAATGCTTTTTCTATTCCTTTTAATTTCTTTAACCCATGGGGTGTTTAGAAATGTTTTATTTTCTAAATGAACTACGGGAGTAGTTTTAGAGATCCTTCCACCATTGATTTATAATTATTCAGAAGATGTGCTTTTTATTACTTGAATCTTTTAAATTTCAGGATTATTTTATTGCTCAGAAAATTATCTGTCTTGGTAAACATTCCATGCATATTTGAGAAAAATGCATTTTCTGTTGTCATTGGGTGAAGTGTACTATAAATGTTTAATAAGTCATCTTGGAAGATTTCTTTTCTATACATTTTGTGATTTTCTTTTTGTTATATCAGTTGTTGAGAGAGGAGTATTGGCATTTGTGCCTATAATCATGGATTTGTCTGTTTCTGTTTGCAGTGTTATTAGTGTTTTCTTCATACATTTTGAAGGTCCATTACTAGTGCAAAAATATATAGGATATTTTTTTTTCTTGTGAATGAATTGATCCCCCTGTTATTCACAAATGAGCTTCTTTGGCCCTGGTAATTTCCTTCCATGTTTTAATTTTAATGTTTTTGTGTTTTAAAGTGTGTTTCATATAGGCAGCACATATCTGGTCTTTTTAAAATGCAAACTAGCAATTTCTGCATTTTAGTTGGCATATTTTAGATATGTACATTTTGGGTGCCTGGGTGGCTTAGTTGGTTGAGCGTATGGCTTGGCTCAGGTCATGATCTCGAGCCTAGCGGGTTTGAGCCCTGCATCGGGCTCTGTGCTTACAGCTCAGAGCCTGGAGACTTCTTCAGATTGGATTCTATGTCTCCCTCTTTCTTTCCCCTCCCCCACTAGCACAGTTTCTCTCTCTCTCAAAAATAAATAACGGCAAAAAATTTAAATACTTACATTTAATGTGAACATTGATACAGACGGGTTTAATTCTAAGCCCTTGTTATTTGTATGTATGTGTCATTTGCTCTTATTCTCCTATTTCTCTTTTTTGAATTAATTAACTGCGTTGTATTATTAATTTCATCTCCTTTGGTGTTCCATTTATTATTCTTCAAGAAAAATTAACTGGATGGAATGAAACAAGCATGAGAGATTTTATTGATTTTATTCAAGGTTATTAAATAGAGATCAAGACTATTACAATAGAGATTGAACTCTAGTCCACTAAAACAAATAGGACAGTTTTTAAGTGCTGAAGTGAGCTAGGGAAAATACTGGAGGACTTTAGAGGGGACAGTCGTCAATGAAATTAAGACACCTTTGTTTTTATTTGGTGCTTAAAGAAGTTAGGCTTCTTTGGAGCCTTCCACAGAAACCCTTCACTTCCACAAACTGGGAAAGGAGCTATTTTTTTAATGATTATATTTTGAAGGGATGGCTGTCAGGTGCTTAGGAATGATATTACTGTGTATAAAACTGGCAAGATATAGGAGACTATTTACATCTTGAAAGGGCAGAAAAAGAGTTTACATTTGCAAATTTTCTGGAATAAATGCTCTAAGAAAAGGAAGGTCAGAGGCCTATAGTCAGGAAGAAACCTACCTAAAATTTAGTCACAGGGGCACCTGGGTGGCTCAGTCAGTTAAGTGTCTGACTTTGGCTCAAGTCATAATCTCACAGTTTGTGAGTTTGAGGCCTACACTGGGCTCTGTGCTGTCAGCCTAGATCCTGGAGCCTGCTTCATATATTGTGTCTCCTCTCTCTCTCTGCCCCTCCACTGCTTGTGCTCTCTCATTCTCTTTCAAAAATGAGTAAACATTTTAAAAAAATTAAAATAAAATAAAATGTAGTCAAACTGAGGGGAACCTTAAGACTACCTTGGTCAAGATAACTTTAGGTCATCATTTCAGTGGTTGCTCTAATATACATCTAAAATTTATCAGTCTAACCTTAAGTGATATTATACTGTTTCAAGTATGGTATAAGAAACTTATAATTACGTATTTTCATTAAACCATTCCCATCCTTTGTACTACTGGTTGATGTGTTTTATTTTTTGTGTGCTGTAAATCCCATACTTCATTGTTATCATTTCTGTTTAAGCATTCAATTATATTTTAACAAGATTTAGTTAATACGAACATTAACTCTTTACATATAAAACTAACATCTTTGTTGCTCTATCTTCCTTTGTGTAAATCTATATTTTGGCATTGTGTTATTTCTCTTTATTGTTAAAGACTTTCTATAACATTCCTGTAATGTAGATCCCTGATTTCTGGTAGATTAATAGATTGTTTATAGATCATTTATTTTGTTTAGTTTTCTACTTTGGAAATCTTTTTGGTTTGTATCCTGTAGTTTCTAATCTACTGTTAATCTTCTATAGTGTAGTTTTATTATATCCATTATAATTTTCATCTCTCAGGAATTCAATTTGTGTGCTCTTTTTTTAACATCTTTCATGCTTCTACTCTTATAGTGTTTCTGAACTTACAATAATAGTGTTAATGCCTTGGCCCCTTCTAATTCTAACATTCCTGTCATTTCTGGATCTGTTTGATTATTTGATTTTTCTCATTATTATGAACTACATTTTTCTGCTTTTTGTGCATGCCTGGTATTTTTGTTTGGATGCCAGCCAAATACTTGATTAGTTGTTAGATATTGTTTTGTATTATTACTGTATTTGAGCTTTGCCTGGTGCAGAACTAATTTGGTCCTTTTACATGCGCTTTTTGGGTTATTATATAAGATGATAGCTCAGTCTGAATAGTCATCCTACTCCTGTTACTAAACTCTTCTGAATCCTTTATTCAGTGTGTTGTGACTCACAAGGTTTCTTGTCTGTCTAAGAGAATGAGGCTCTCTGTGAGCTGGATACCGTTCCCTCTGCTGCTCTCAGATGGTTCTTTCCCATCTTCCGTTGTGCCCCCACAGCTTGATTAACTGGTTAATATCCTTCTGCACACACAAGTGGCGTTGTCTTCAGGTCTCTGGAAATGATTGCTCTGTATAGCTCTTTCCTCGCAGGGACTTTGTGTGTCTTACTTTATATGGTTACTCTCTATGTTGTCTCAGTTCCAGCGCCTAAAATTAACATGCCTACCAGGCCCGAACTCACAGTCTCTCCTTTTCCCATTGGCCAGAAACTCCGTCAATAGAGTAAACTGATACAGGGTTAGGGCTTATTTGTTTGTTTCCCATTTCTCAGTGTTGATTATCTTTAATTTCCTTATACTTGATACCCGGACTTGATGACTGATATCTTGAAAACCACATTTTCTTTTATTTTGTTTATTATTGGATTGTTTCAAGTAGGAGGTTAAATCCATCTTGGCCAGTGGTAGTTTTATATGTATATATTTTTTATTATTTAAAATGTTGTGAAATCCATTTTCACTTAATTTCCTATGTACAATTTTCAGGCAGAGTAAAGAAGATATATAACCATCTAGAAAGAAGCACTTCTGTTATTAACATGATGGCCCCAAAGAATATCTATTATATTAGAAAAAATGCTAAAATTTTTTTATCTTGCCATTAATTATTTCTTTTACAGTTTTCTGTATTTACTTAAATGCCCCAATATTTTTTATACGTATTCTGCCAGTTAAAAATAAGTAAAAGCATTCTGTCAGAAAGGAATCCCAGCTTGTTAGCTGTATCTATTTTATTTTGAAATAGATGGCTTTAAAGCATGTAGAGCACTGCATAAACAAGATTTCATTTGAAAGAAGTGATTTGATTGGCAACAGATTCTGCATCTGACTGCAGACACAAACCATCATTCCATCTGATCTAAGCAATAATGGTACTAGTGGAAATTTTGTGCTCGGACTCAATTATCCAATTCCCTGGCTACATAAAAATATATGAATACATTTTAATGCTATATTAGAATACCCACTTTGGGATGCCTTGGTGTTTCAGTTGGTTTGAGTGTCCGTCCAACTCTTGATTTTTGGCTCAGTGGCTCATGATCTCGAGGTTCATAGGATTCAGCCGTTATCAGGCTCTCTGCTGAGCATAGAGCCTGCTTGGGGAACTTTCTCTAGCTCTCTGACCCTCCCTCATTTGTTCCTGTCATTTCTCTCTCTCTCTCTCTCTCTCAAAATAAATAAATAAACTTATAAAAAAGAATATCCATTTTAAGTTTAAATCTCAATATTCACTATAACACCAGAGAGCTGCCTTACCGTTCAGAGTAAGGACAACGTCCTATATATTTAGACTGGTATGTATTAGGTAAGGGTATTTGATATAAAGATTGGCTTGAATATTTCAAAACTTGTTTTATTAAAAACTAACAAAAAAGCAACTTATGGTGGGATTAATTATCTTCATGAAGCAAAATTTCATAAATTATATGTAAATGGGAACATAGTTTTAATTAAGCATATGGTAAGTGCAACTCATTGTAACAGGTGCTTTTTTGTGTAAGTGAAATAGCAGCACCATTATTTTTAACCTGAAAATACTTGCCACATTCTCCTCAAAATCACAGCTTTCTTCGTGAGAACAAAGGGATATGCCTATGTGTATGTAAAGCCACTATTTCCACGTGTAGAGAACAGAATCAAAATCTGAAAGAATGCTATTATTCATCACAATCTACATCTTTTCAACAGGTTCAATCTCAGAGGTAAAAATTCCTTAAGATGCTTTTTCCAATTTCTCTGGAGGTTTCCTTTTGAAGGTTGGGTGAATACCAAAATGTTACCCTTTGTTTTTCTTTTGATTTCTCTGTGTACCACAGGAGTCCACATATCCTACTTTGAAGCTCTACTTTCTGCTATTTCTTGCTGCTTGTATCTCCTACTAGTCTGGCTTGCTTTTGACTCTTTTCAACTCACTTTTTCTTTTAATTCTTTATCTGTGCAATTCCTTGGAGTCTTAAGCTGAAGAGACATGACTTGACTGCTAGCTTTCAAAAGTGACAAATGTAATGAGCTTAGGAACTTGAGATATCCTAGCACCAATTGCATATAACTTTCTTAAATGCTGCAGTTGGGGTAGTCAATTATGTAAACCTATTCAAACATGGTCACATAGTTAAATGACAGGAAACACAGACTGAAATATTAGAAAAGAGACTCAACATTAATTTAGAGGGTTGTGGTTGCAGTAATTATTTTGTTCCTTAAGAACATGGTTGAAAGAAAGTAAAATCCGTTATTTTACAGTAGCATTTTAAAATCCAGTTATAAACCATATCATAGTAAAATTCTTGGAACAGAACTAGAGAAGATATATTTTTTTAATATCAAAAGTAAGAAAAAAGTAGATTTCAATTATGAAATTTGGACTTCTAATTTTGTGGGCCAATCTACAAATTTAAACTAGTACAAAATATTCTATGATTAAAAGTAGGACATGTTGAATGAAGTATAACCTACTAAAGGTTTAAATATATTAATTAACAGCTAGAGTTACCTCCTGTACTCTATGGTATTGACATCTTAGTGAGTCATATTTGTATTCATAGTAAATAACTGTATGTTTAACATAATATAAAGTAAGATATTGAAACATTATTTAGCACTTAAAAAATAGCAATGCTAGGGCACCTGAGCAGCTCAGTCAGTTGAGCATCTGACTCTTGATTTCTGCTCAGTTAATGATTTCAGAGTTGTGTAAATAAGTCCTGATTCAGGCTCTGTGCTGAGCTTGGAGCCTAGTTAAGTTTATCTCACTCCCTCTGCACCTTTCCTCTGCTCCCTCTCTATAAAATAAAGGACATAAATAAATAAAAATTTAAAAAATAGCAGTGTCAATCACAAATGGACTATCAAAGTCTTCTTGTGAGACATAGCATTTTAATTCATCAAGGTATTTAAAAGCTAATAAAAAAAAAAGACCGAAACAAAAACAATAATGAACAGGTGCAAAATACAATGGTTATAAGCTCAGGGGAAAACCAGAAAAATTCTGAAGTTACCAAATTCATGTATATAATCTTGAGGACATCTAGATATTAAAATACATGGCTTTTTAAAAACTGCTTCCAGCTACCTGTGTGGATCCTGCATATTCAACTGTCAGGACCAAACATAAATAATATGCCATAATACTTTTCTTGAGTCTTTTGCAATACATAAACTTCAGGCAGTTTGTTATATTTGAGTTTCTGCATGCCTTTCCTGAAAGGGGATGTTATCTTCAAGCACATGGATTCTGCAAAAAGACACCATGGTGCGGATAGCCTTGAAAGTGTTTGAATCCAGAGGCAGATTTCCCTCGATCCTGATTCATAAATTTTGTCATGGAGGATAAATATTTGACCTCAACAAATGCTGGATTTCTCATCTATAAAATAAGAAACAATTGGTAGGAATAAAAGCATAATCTGTATAAATATACAGTGTTTGAAAATATCTCATGTTATACTTAACGGATACCTACTTGTCATTTGCTCAAGTATTGTATTCCTCTTTTGTGGTTCTCAATAAAACACTGCAAAAGGATCTTCAGGCACAACGACTAACTAACTTACATACAATTGCAGTTTTCTATTCTTTTCCCAGGTATCCAACGTAAATCAAGATGTTCTTATCCAGTCTTCATGACCTCTGTTCTGAAGGTCAAATTTTGAATCCCGATAAATATGAACACACACACACATTACTGACTCATCATATAACAAATCACATAATTCTACTACAATTACATTTTCAAAAAGTCGCTATCAAATCTCTATAACAACAATTTTAGCTTTCATTCTATTACATTCACTATTTTCTTTCCTAAAATAAAGATATTTAAACCTGGCTGGTTACTTAGTGGTTATTAGTAACATTCAGACCAAAAAAAAAATAAAAATTCTATAAAAATTATTGGCAAATAGTAGAATGCTGCAAGAGATTCTTTCCATATAGAACATTCAATTCGGCAAACTCTGTCTCAATCCTCTAACCCACACTTTAAAAACTCTAGAATATTTTGGATTGCTTACTTAAATATGCTCTAGCATGGATACTTAGTCATGATGGAATAGCTGGCCTGATTAACCTACTCACAGATAACCAATATAAACTCTGAAGAATTATGTAAAAATACCTGTTTGAAGGTATATTTAAAAAGAATTTGAGGAATGATTTAAAAATTAAACCCCCCAAAAAAAGCAGAAATTGAAGGGAAGTTGACACTACAAGAAATAAAACTCATGAGGATTGCCTTTATAAGTCTTTTTACTTGAAAGAAAATACAGTGCTGGCTGTGTAATAAAAGCAGATAAAGTACTCCAAAATCTGTGTGTATACTCTGCATAAATCTTTGACTACTGAACCTATATGGAGGAAACTTCAAATTTCCTAGAAAAAAGAAACAACTGTAATTCTAAACAAACAAACAAACCAAAAGTAGAGATTTCATTCATGGTTCAGTAGAAGGGAGATACAGTTTTGGGCTGTGAGCTGAAGAGTGTTCCTGCCATCAGTACACAACATCAGCACTACTGAAAGGAAAATAAGAGAATTCAATTTTCTATAATTACACTATCCATAATGATAAACCTCATAAATAGTCTATAGGAAATGATGGAAATAATGACTGAAGAGATGAATGACAAGGAATAAGTGGCTAGTCTACAAAATAAAACAATATATGAAATGAAAAATTGTTCTCATTTGTTTACTAGCAGATCATAAATGGCAGAAGAAACATCAATATACTTGAAGACAAAATATTGAAATTATCTAATCAGAGGAATAGAAAGACTGACCAAATTAAGGGATTAATAGACAAAATCACAAATGTAGTCAGGGATTTGTGAGAACTCATTCAGAAAGAAACACTAGGGGGTAAAAAATACAGATTCAGAGATCTGATCAACACCATCAAATACCATATTGCAGGGTACAGATTCTAAGGACAGAAGATACTCACCAATGTAAAATAAAATGCTGGTCAATATAAAAAGTCACACTGAATATCTAAACATTTGAAACTTACAAAGTATGCTTCCTAACAAAAGTTTTTGACAAAATTTAATTATATTAGAGATTGTAACAATGATATGACTGCAAAAATTTACTCAAATCATTAGATAATTAAAAGCAAATAAACTGACAAAGAACAGACTTCTGTTTGTTTTTTTCAAACTTCTGTTTTGATGAATGTTAATGAACCATTTAAAAAATTGTGCATTCTTTTGTTAGGTAGACTGCCATTTAGGTCAATTTGACTGATACTGCTGTTTTCAGTCTTGTAAATTCTTACTGATTATCTGTTTGTCTGCCAACAGACCTTTATCTACCAATAATTAGGGAAAGAGCCTTGATATCCCCAACTATAATTGCTTCTCCTTTCAGTTCAGTTTTTGTTTCATGTTTTTTTTAAATCTCTATTTTCATGTGCATATTCATTTAGACTTTTCTTCCTGCTCCTTCCTTCATTACCTTTTTCTTTCTTTCTCTTCCTCTTCCTTCCTTCCCTCTTCCTTCCTTCCTTCTCTCCTTCCTTCCTTCTTGTCTTTCTCCCTTTCCTTTCCCTCTTGATGAATTGACTGATTTATCATTATAAAACTACATTCTTCGTTCTTGGTTATATTCCTTTTCAGAAGTCCACGTTATTGATATTAACACAGACTCTTAGGCTTATTTTAATTAGTGTTTCTATGGCTTGCCTCTTTAAATTTATTTTTTTCTATTAGGTTTATAGAGGGAAAATTTTTATACAGTTATATTTGTTGGTTTTAGCTGTACAGTCTGATGAGTTTTGACAAATGTATGGAGCCATGCAACTTCTACCATTATCAAGGCACAGTACATTTCCATCTCTCCCCAAACATCCTTCATTCCATATTGGAGTTAATTCCTTCATCTAACCATAAGCCTGTTATTCTTTGATAGCTTTTGTGTCTTCTAGAATGCTGTGTAAGTAGCCTGATGCAGAATTTACTTTTTGTCTCCGGATTCTTTCATTTAGCATTACATTTTTTAGTTTGATCCTTATTATTGTATTATAGTAAGTCTTATCACTGAATAATATTCAATTGTATAGCTTTACCAGAATTTGTTTGCCATGGATAGATCAGTTGATGAGCATTTGGGTTGTTTACTACCTTGAAAATTATGAATAAAACTGCTATAAACATTTTTGTACATGCCTTTGTATGAACTTGTTTTCATTTCTCTTGAATAAATGCTTACAAGTGGGATTGCTGTATCATATGGTAATTGTTAGTGTAATATTACAAAAAACTGCTGTTTTCCAAGGTATTTGTAGTTTGCATTTGTACCAGCAGTTTCTGAGTGTTGTGGTTGCTTTTTATATTCAGCAGAACTTGGTGTTGCCAGTGTTAGTTTGGTGGTTTGGTTTTCTCTCCCATTTTAAAAAGTAAAAATACCCATGGTAAAAAGTGTGTACTGTTATCTCATTACATATTGCTGATAACTATTGATATTGAGCATCTATGGTTAGTTGCCTAGCATATGCTTAAAATTTTCCCTGATTAAAAGATAAAAACAAATTGTTTAATTATTATTATTATTGAATTTTAAATGTGATTTATATATTCTGGATAGAATTCCATTATCAGATATATAGTTTGAAAATATTGTTTCCAATCATTTCTTTTTTTTAAATTTTTAAATGTTTATTTATATGAGAGAGAGAGAGAGAGAGGCAGAGTATGAGCAGGAGATGGTCAGAAAGAGAGAGACACGCATAGAACCCAAAGGAGGCTTCAGGCTCTGAGCTGTCAGCACAGAGCCCGACACAGTGCTCCAACTCAACGACTGTGAGATCATGACCTGAGCCCAAGTCAGATGCTTAACCAACTGAGCTACACAGGTGCCCCTCCAATCATTTCTTAAGTGTCTTCTAAAGTATAAAGACTTTTAATTTTGATGAAGACCAACTTACCATTGTTTTATTTGATGTTTTATGTACATGGTGCTATGTAAGGAACCTGGCTAACCTAAGAGAAAATAATATTTTCTCTGATATTTGCTTCTCAAAGTTTACTATTTTAGGTTTTACATTTAGCTTTATGAACCATGTCAAGTTATTTATTTTCTAATATGGTGCGAGGTAAGGTTAAAAGTTCATTTTTTTAGGTGTGGGACGTAAGGTTAAGAGTTCATTTTTTTAAGGTGTGGGTTTCTGATTATCCAAAATGATTTGTTAAAAATAAAATATTTAATTGCTTTAGAAATTTCCCTAAAATTGTCTTGAAAATCTGCATTCTGTTGAAGAAAATGCACAAAAATGCTTATGGCAGTTTTATTCATAAATTCCAAAAGCAGTAAACCACTTGATCATAGTGTATTATTAATTTAATGTATTTTCAGATACTTAAGAACATTGTTAACAAAGTTTGCATCTAAGTTTATAGATAATACTTGTCTTTAGCTGATTATTTTTCCCTCACTCACTCTTTTTTTTCTCTTCTCTTATTTCTTCTCCTCCCTGTGCTCTCCACTCCTCTCTTCTTTTCTCTTATTTTTTCTTCTTTTCTCTTCTCTTTTCACTTTTCTTTTCTTTTTCTATAACCGATGATCTAACCAACCAGGGCACTTGTTTCATATTCTAAGAATCAGAGTAGACTTTGTCATTCTGACAGTGGCGTTAGAATAACCTTAAGCCCACTGCCAGCACTCCTGATGAAGGAGAATATATTTTAGTCTAAAACACAGTGAGGAAATCCTAGCAGTATTTACAAAAGGCCAGTAAAAGACTGTGTCGCCCACTACCTCTGTTAGTAGATGACATTGTTTTGTACAGTCATGAATGCCTTCCTTACACTTCTTTTCCTCTTCATCCCACAATTGCCAACAGATACTTCTCCTTTCCTTTTTGCTTTTTTCCCTTCCTAGAATGTATTCGTTTTAGCTACTACCCCTTCAAGGTACATGTAGTCTGAAGTCTTTTTTTCCTGTAGTCCATGATATCATCATAGGGCATTATTTTAGTCGTTTCATTTTGGCAGTGTTTTTGGATCAGTCTTAAGTCATTTAATAGCTTTTTCTTTCTGCCTTTCTTCAGTGTAGTCGGATGGCACAAGAACATGAGATAGTGTGTGGTAGACTTTCTTTCCCTTTCTTTGTCTTTCCTTTTTTTTATACTTACAGTTAACTTGATGTTTGAACATTTTTCAGCTACACCAAAAGTGTAGTGTTGTGTACTTTTCCTTTTTCTTTTATTATTTTGTGTTTGGAGGGTATTTTGGAATGTGGAGCCTAGGGTAGAGAAAAAGAAATAGGTAATAAATTCTATATTATTAAGTAATTATAAATAAGCTGAAAAGTAGTCTGAAAGGAATGCCATTATATTCTGATACTAAATAAGATAATTGTAATTTATATGATAAAGTATGAAAATGCAAACTGAAAATTCAAAGTATAAAGGTATAAAACAATTTATGTATATGTTGATAAAACTTTTACTTCAAAAATTAGAAAACACATAAAAACTCATGCACACATAAGCACTAATACACTCATTGATTTAATGTAAATATACAAACAAACAAACAAATTTATGATGACAATTATAAAATATCTTCTGAATGGCCAGCAAGCTAAGCCTATTTCCAGGCTCCTTTATCAGTGAGATCTGTTCCTCAGGTTAATAAACATTAGCCTAGTTAGCTGATGAGGAGTCTGTTAACCCTGACAAAAACAGAATGTGAGTAAAAGCTGCAGTCAGTTTAAATAACAGACGAAGGGATGCCTGCGTGCTCAGTTTGTTAAGTGTACAGTTTCGGCTCAGGTCATAATCTCATGGTTTGTGGGTTAGAGCTCCACTTTGGGCTCTGTGCTGAACAGCTTAAATCCTGGAGCCTGCTTAAGATTCTGTGCCTCCCTTTCTCTCTGTCCCTTCCCCACTCACGCTTTCTCTTTCTCTCTTTCTCTCTCTCAAAAATAAAAATAAAACAATAAACAAACAAACAAATAACAGATGTAACTCAGAAGGACGTAAGTAGATTTGGTTCTTAAAATTTTGAGGAAGACACTTTATTTCACAAAAGTAGTGCCCGAACTGATCTTGGACATTTCGTGGTCACATTTTCTAGAAGAAAGAATGAAATCTTATTGATAATTCAGGACATTCTTCTTGTTTTCCATTTTAAAGGCTTTTTTTTTTTCATTATTGCATAGGTCTATGGGAAGAGATTGCCACCTTGGAAACAAACTTCTCAAATATTTAACATTTTTGCATATTACATATATATTTTTAAATTTTCTACTTGACAGCACCGATCATCAAACTTCGAGTTTACTTCATATTTAAAATATAAGACTAGGATACAGACAAATTGCCATAAACTTGGGTGGCATAAAACAATGCAAATTTATCCTTTTATAATTTCAGAGGCCACAAATCTGAAATCAGCATCATGGGGCTGAAATCAAGGCATTACCAGGCTTTAGTCCTCCAGATGCTCTAGGGGAGAATCCTTGCCTCTCCCAAATTCCAGAGACTACTGACAGTTCTTGGCTTAGTGCCACATCATTCCAATCTCTGTACCTATCATCATATCGCCTTTTCTTTTGTAATTAGATCTCCCCTGGTTTATACAGATACATGTTATTATTTTTAAATCCACTTGGATAATCCAGGATAATCTCCCATCAAGATACTTAATTTAATCCCATGTGTAAAGAAAGTCCCTTTGTAAAATAACATTCATAGGTTTCAGGATTATGATATATGTATCTTTGGGATATTATTATTATCTTTTGAATACTCTGACTTCTCCAATAGATTATTATTATTTATAATTTCAATAAACAGTCCAATTGAATCAAAATTTTTTGTCATTTCCTGGGAAAATGATTTACTTTTGAATTAATGTTAACCCTTTAAAAATAGGTTAACAGAAAGTTGGGGGATGTTTCATAGCATCATAAGTGTAATGAAATGCTTTATAACACATCTTTTACTTGTCAGTCTTTCTACTTTCATAATCATAAAAGATTAGAGAATGTCACAATAATGAAATGTCACTTGTATGTGTGTTAGTCAAATGGAAGTGATAATTCAGTTTTCATTGCCTGCCATAAATTGTATCCTATATTTAGGAGGAGTTATTAAAGGAATTGAACAAAGTCACATTTATTACTAATGTACTGGGTACAAATTATAATTTATGACAGCTTTTGCCAGATTCCTATAAGAAACCAAACCCCACTTTTTCCTGGGCCAAGTGGCCTTTTTTCTGTTTAAATCTGGCTAAAAGCATGAATTGTGCCACACACTTAGTGACCCAACTAATACATAACTGCAACCTAACTTCCAAATACCATAAACTGAAATCTCCGTCATTGCCTCAGGGAGCCCCTCCATCTTTGAACCTTTATCCTGTGGTTTTCTACAGGGCATTTTCTGTACTAATTTGTTGTGATTATGAAACAATTACCAAAACAGCTCACATTTGTATTTATTTTATATTCTATACTGCTCTACCCATGTTTTCTGTTTGTGTTTGTTTTTGTTTCCCTTAAATTCCATTACTTTAAAAAGAATTAACAATATAGGAGAAGTGAAAAACAACAAAAACAAACCAACAAACCAATTATCACTCAATGCATTTGAACATATGAATACACCTGGGGAACTATCACCATAATCCTGGTAAAAAACATATCCATCAACTCCAAAGATTTCCTCTAGCCACCCACCTTTTCTTGTGTGTGTGTGTGTGTGTGTGTGTGTGAAGAACACTTGAGATCTGCTCTTTTAAAAAAAAATTTCAGTGTACAATGCAATATTGTTAACTATAGGCACTTTGTTGTATAGCGGATCTCTAGAACTCACTCATCTTGCATGACTAAAGTTTACACCCGTTAAACAACTGCTCCCTGTTTCCTTCTCCTCCCACCTCCTGATAACCATCATTCCACTCTCTGTTTCTAGGAGTTTAACTATTTGAAATTAGAATTTCAAAGAAATACCTCCCATTTTTATTGTAGACTTATTCACAATAGACAAGGTACTTATAATAAATAAGATACATTAACAACACAGATGCCCATATCAGCAGATGAATAAAGAACATGTGGTACATACATACACTGGAATATTATAGAACTAAAAAAGAAAAAGGAAATCCCACTATATGTGACAACATGGATAAGCCTCCTAGGGGATATTATGTTAAGTCAAATAAACAAGTCACAGAAGGACAAAAAAATCTTACTTTAATGGACAAATATAGGGATTAGTAGTATTCTGCCTCATTGTGTTCCTACTCTAAAAGAAAAAGAAAATTAAAAAAAATAAAAAGAAAGGGAGAAGGAAAACTCCTCAGCATTAATAGTTCCTTCACTTTATGGAGAATTATTTCTCTATCAAGCCCTTGGCTCCCTCAGGAATGGTTTCAGTGAAGTCTCGTGTCCCCCCTAATGTAGAAGCCTGAGTTAAATCAATTATAAGGGTTAATCCTTTGCTGTATATTCTACACTTTTCCTCAACTATGATTCCATCCAAATATAGATAAGAAATAATCTTTTTGCAAATGCTGGCTTAGAGTACTGAAGGTTCCCCTTCTCCTAGAGTGAAATTGTTCATTCCTCCTCATTAGGCCAGACCCAGATAATTGATATCAGGGATATTCATAAACTTAATCTTTGTGAGAAATACAAATCTGAATTTCCTCTCTAGGAGAACTATAGAATCATCAATTTCCTTCTCTTCAGTTGCTTAGTTGATTGGGGGAGTGTGGTTTTAGTTGGATGATCTCTACAGTCTCTTTCACATGAAAAGTTTTATGAGAATTTTTTGCAAATCAGAAATGTCTGCAATAATCCCAAATTCTTATGTACTTTATACAGTATGTACCTGGGAAACACATTTCCTTGCCAATAACCAATATACTTATACTAAAGGCATATGTAAAAATACATCAGTAAAATCTGGTTCAGTAGGTTTAAGAACAATAATTTCAACAGTTTATGATTGATTTTGTAAAAAAATAGATTTAGTGTTACTAATTATATAATAGCACTCTTTAATTTTGGATTGTGAACCCAACCACTATTTTTATACTTTAATGTTTCAGAATCATATTGAAAATACATTATTATTATATAAATTACATCCTCTGGGTTCCTGAGAGCCCAAGGGAGGCAATTATTTTGCTTGGAATTTAATGGGCAGAACTATGAAAATAATCACTATCTGCACAGTCCTTAATTTTATAAACACTTTTGGAGTTTTTCCACTTGTAATAATATTAATTATTATTAATAATGCATATTGTATAAAAGGGAAAGAAAGACATAGAAGCTAAACTCAATATGGTTATATAATTTCAGTGTTCAATTCAAGGGACAAATCATCTAGTCTCTATTATGTGTAAGGTATTATGCCAGCCATGGTAGGGGATGAAAATGTCTGTATAGACATTATCCCTTTTCTGAGTAAAAGAGTATTCAAGTAGAAATAATTATAAACAACACAGAATAAAAGAAAATGCACATAACAGGCACAAATAAACACTGTGGATTAATAGAAATTCTTAACTTTTTTTATCGTTGAAGTCATTTGGAGAAGTTAACTTTGAGTGCAAAATAAGAATCTAATTTGGCAACACACTGTGTGTGTGTGTGTGTGTGTGTGTGTGTGTGTGTGTGTTTGCAGGTAAGTGTAGAAGTCATCACATCAAGGTGTTAATACATTTTGTGTCTTCAGGGTATCATGAGCATCGCAGAGTATAACAAGAACTGAATAGGAGACATAATCTAAGAGGTAGGTTAAGACCAGGTGGTAGAATTCAGCATAGTATGGTAAGTAGTTTTTAGTGTTAAACTATTTACAAACAGATATAAAAGCAAGTCTTTAGAATAACCAAATTGGACCTTCTAATATTAGCTCTGTCAATTATAAAAAGTTCTTTCACTGAATAAAAAAGAGGCAGAGGGTGCCTGACATAAGCAAAATAAGAGTTTATTAGAAAGTTTGAAGGACTCATAAACAACATTAAGACTTGAAAAATTAGGTTCAGAATTAATAGCAACTATGGTGTCACTGGAGGTGATTATGGAGATTCTCATTTATAAATATGGACTATCTAATTTAAATAAAATTAAATGTAATATTAAAATAACAATTCAGAATTATTTAAATTAATAATAATAATAATAATAATTAATAATAGGATCTGAATTGAGAGTTGAGAAGCTGAATTTAATGTCAGGTTACTGATTAACTTTGTAGGAGATATAATTAGTAGACATTTAAAATGGGCCTGGGGGAAAATTGGAGACTGAGTTTATGTACACATATATGAATTTAAATAATTAATCAAAATAAAGAGATCTTGTAATGCTTTAAATCAAATTTTGAGATTAATAATTTAAAAAGCAAAATGAAACAAATTTCAACTTAAAATTATGGAATTATGAAAGATGGAATTTGTGCTTATTTCCTCTCCTATTAGCAATGTTTACCTAGGCTTTCCAATTTTCAGAATAATGCAAAGTGGCATTACTTATTTAAAATTAGTTTAATCTATCAACATCATGATGCCCATTATTTATAAAGTCAAATCATGCACTAAGGGTTTTTATTTTTGAAGAGATATATAATTTTTTTGCCCCAAATTTTCTCTCTCATTAGTATTCCTCCCCAAAAGCAAGTTGTTTTAGATGTTTCTTCTGCCAATTTTTTTTGCCTTTTCAAGTTTTTATTTTAATACTTTTTTTGTATTAAAAAGAAAAGCATAATTATAACAAATTACAAGGACTAAAGCAGGACTGGAAAAATGAATGAATTAATTCAGTCTGGAAAGCAGATACTCTAAATATTATTAATGTTATAATACAAGCTCATTCAAGTATTTTACATTTATTGTCCTTTTAAATGTGATATCCTCACACATGGTAAATGTCAAAATGATATGCTGGTATCTTTTGTGGTATCAATTTGAGATAGTATCCTTTGGTTTGGCATTATGGTGAATAATATATAGCTATCTTATGCCACCATATCCTCCCAATATAGTCATATTAAGTCAATAGTAATAATTAAACAATATTCCTATGCCAATGTTATCTATAACTAACCATCTTCTTGAACTACCATCGCCAATTCTTCCTTTATGTATTCCTGAAGATACTCAAGACTTTCTTCATTAGCTTGCTTTTCTCTGTGCAAATTGCTAAGTCTTGCTAAAACTTTTAATAAGGAAGGGACTTTTAAAAAAAAAGAAAAAAATAAGAAAGGGACTTTTTGGGATGAGCACTGGGTGTCATATGTAAAAGATAAATTGCTGGGTTCTACACATGAAGCCAAGACTACACTGTATGTTAACTAACTTAAAAAAAAAAAAGTCCCTTAATTTTCCACAAAGCCAATTTCCTCAGATAGTTCATTAGTTTCAAGTTTCATTGGTAACATTCCTCCTAGATAACTCCTTCCTTCAAAGGTGGTTACTCTCTGGACATCCCTTTGATTCCTTCATCTGATCCCTAGATTGGATTCCCAGGTTACTGAATCTCATGTCTTCCAGGTGTTTGTTTTTGGTTTATACATATCCCAGAGCATATTTTCCGGTAACTTCATAAAATTTAAAGTATGTTTTAAATGCAGAGGAGGAAATGATGACAGCCTTCATACCGCTGTCTCATGGGTCATTCTGAGGATGCTGTCATGTACGCATGGTGCAAAGGTGGCTCTCTTAAGATCTTCCTTTTGTAGTACTTCAGAGATTTCCTGGACCTCTTTCCTGTGTCAGATTTCCTGTTTTCTAAAATTCCCATAAGTTCCACTTGGATTACTTCTTACTTATGGTGGAAGACATCCTCCAATAGACCTTTGAGAAAATGTTTTCCTTTACTATATATTTGATTCCCGATTGGTTGGTTGGATGAATAACTTGGTTTTTGAAATAATTTTCATCAACATTTTAAAAGATTTACTGGATTACCTTCCTGTTTCCAGGGCTGTTGAAGTTGGAGCCATGTAGATTGCTGAGTTTTGTTTTGTTTTGTTTTTGATCATTTGCTTGGTTTTGGTTTTGGTTTTGTTTTTCTTCAGACATTTATAGGACCTCTTCTTCTGTTCAGGGTTTTGAAATATTTTCATTGTTGTACTTTGTGGTGGGACTATTTTCATCCATTTTGTTGGACACAGGATAAGACACATTCAGTTCTTATTTCTACAGTTATATCAATTTTGGCCTCTTCTCTATTTTCATCATTTGTTTGATCTATTACTTGGATTTTTCCCAAAGCAGACAAGACCTAACATTCTAAATATTTATTCTCCTGTATATTCTCAGTATTTTGTCCTTTTACTTTTATTTCTTTAATAGTTTAATTTTCCAAATGTTTTTTCATTTCTGCTATCATATTTGTATCTGCTAGAACATACACACACATACACACAAACACACACACAGCGTCTGTATCTTGTATCATGAATGCAACATTTTTCTTTCAAATTTATTTTCTCAGCAAAATTTCTGCCTTCTTCAAATTGTGTGGTTCCTTTCTGTTTGTTTTGATTTTTTTTTAAACTTTTTATGTTTTTTATTTATTTTTGAGAGACAGAGATAGCACGAGCAGGGGAGGGTCAAAGAGAAAGACACACACAGAATCTGAAGCAGGCTCCAGGCTCCAAGCTAGTTGTCAGCACAGAGCCTAACACAGGGCTCTAACCCACGAACTGTGAGATCATGACCTGAGCCAAAGCCAATGCTCAAACGACTGAGCCACCCAGGCATCCCAGTTTGTTTTGATTTTTATCTTCCATATTATTGTCTCTCTTCAGTTATATTGATTGTGTCTTCATGACTGAGAAATTCAAAATATGACTTGAATCTCTGAGCATTTTAGTATACTTCATTCACTCTTAGATATTCTAGGTGCACCAATTTAGGAAAACCTTTTTATCAGTATCTGGAATTCCAACCTGAACTAATCAGATTATCTCACATGTAATATTCTAGTCTCTTGACTTTAGGATATACTTTTGACAGCCTGTGTTCTGATAGCTCTTGTATGAAGAAGGCTTAGAGCCTCCACATTCTGTATTCACAGTTTAGTCACTTATCCCTGTTTTTATTTTCATACCCATGGTCTAAGCAATGCTGGTGGACCCCACCCAAACATTCTCTGTCATATCCCTTTCAGAGAACCTCTAGATTTTGTCATTAAAAGAAACTAGCCCTCTTCTAGGATAGTTCTGAGTAAAGAGAGAATATATGGAGATTTGATAACTTCTTAAATATTATTTTTTTATTTTATGGTGATACTATTTCATTAATCTAGTGGATTTATGGTTCTTAGATACATGCCTTTTAACTACAGCTTTAATAAGGGAGAGAGCAAAGTTAGATGTATATGTTCAGTCGACCATTGTAAATGGGAACAACTTGCCTTTGGCGAGGGGTATGTAGTGACAGGTATGCTGGTAACCAATGTATACAACTTGTTTGGTAAATCTTAATCCTTTTTACAGTCTGATTCACAACCAAACATAGATAGGGTATGGGGAATTCTTGTTCCTTTCCTATTCCTATTCCCATACAGCTTTGTTGAATCAGATGTCAATGTACACACTGGCTTTCTCATCTCCATGGCAAACGACTAGTTATCTTCGAATGCAACAGGTATACTGCTTGGAGCCCATTCCATGGATGATTGTGCGTGTTTCTGGTATACTCATTATTCACTACCTTGTTGATGGCAGACAGCCTTTCTTCTTGTCACCCTTCTTTATGGGAGCCATATAAATCCAGGCAATAAGGATACTCAAACAGAATGGTACAGGTCATGTCTTAGCTGGCCTCACTTTGCTGCCCCCTCAATGGGGGTGTGGAAAGTCTGGCTGAAAAAAAATGCAGCCTGGGTCTGGGCAATCCAGCCCCATCACGCAGGGTCTGAGCTTCCACACTCATGCATTTACTTTTAATAACAGTTTACAATAGCCCCATGCCCAATCTGCACTCCCAGGAATTCAAATAGTTGAACATCAGATCCTTTTTCTCTAACTTCACTCCTCCCCTAAAAGAAAGGGAGAGCCCAATTGCTAGAATCCTCCAACATCTATTCTTTTTCCCTATAATAGAAGAAAATATACATGCTCCTTCTCATGAAAGTTAGGATAACAGTTAAATTGAGGGAGCTAATGGCCTATCAGTACTCTTTCCTTCTCTCTTCCTTCACAAGGCTCATGTCATGTCTTCTCTCTACAACTGCTAACAGAGGAGTCTGAGTTTTACACATTTTCATGACCCAAACTGTCAGTTGGCATATACTTTAGGGTCAATACTGAATATGTGAACCTGTCAAACATCTATTATATTGATTTTACATTTCACATATTACATGACTTATTTACATATTAGTACATAATTCCTTGACTCAAATGTTGTTTTAAGGTTTTGAAATACAGTTGACTAAAATCTAGGGGGAAAATATCACAAGTTTTACAAGCATATTTCTTCTCTACAGCATTAGAATTGAACCATTTTTTGTTGTTTCCTTGGGTTTTTTTGGGTAATTCCACTGAGTTTATATAACTTAATGTCACATAGCCTATACGTGGAATTGTCAAGATTCAAAAAGGAAATGCTCAAATTATTGTTATAATTTTATTTTGAATTGACAGATGTTCTGTGCACATGGATTATGTAAATATTTTATTCATTTCAGGAATAAATTATGTTATAGTACTCCTGACTTTTCTCTAACCATCATACATATCATTCTGTGTAAATATAAAGTTAGCACTATATAAAATAATTATGTAATAATTATATTTACTTACAATGACTAGTGACTAAACCAAAAAGATGAAAACTATAAAGTCAATTAGTCAATCTTTCTAATAGTGAAATGATTCTGTCATTCTTTATCTATTTCGATCGGTTAATAGACATACTTGAATGAGTAGATCATTATTTAGAGTAGTAACAAAAATTGAAAGATGTCTGTGAAAATAGACATGCTTTGTAAGCTTATAGACAAAAAAAAAATCTTGTGGAACTTCTCACATATGTTTCACCATTCAGATACTCAGATGCTCTTTTTATGCTCACTCTTGTGTCCTGAGCAGAATGTACCTTGCTGGTACTTTACTTTTTATTAAGAATTTTTCTTATACCAAAAAACTTATCTCTAAATGATGTGAATATTCTAACCATCATTATTTGATATATTTATATTGAACAATATTGCTGTTCTTTTAAATTAGATATGTAGTATATAGTATATGTGACATAGTACACATACACATGTTATACAAATTACATGTATATTACAAGTAACTCTCTTACCAAAATTATATATCATTGAATTATAATGAGCTCAAAATTTATGTTTCTTTCTCTTCTCAAATATTATGGTTTGATGTTTATGGTGTGAACTCTTTATTTAATCTGAGGATACCATAATTCGAGCTGTTTCATATCCCGAGTTAGCATTATCCTACAAAAATTCTTTGTTTTCTCTCTACCAATGAAATCAATATATTTTATTTTTGAAAATTTTAAAAGGGCATGTATGTGCCTAGAAACCAGCATCAGAGAGCTTGAAACAAAATAAAGCTCAAAGTTGAATGAAGGAACAAATCTCTTATTGCTGATATTTTGAAGTTTGAATCTATAGCGCAAATCTGCTGAAGTAATATTAGTTCAATTGAAACCTTTCTCATCTGCTTACATACCTTATTTTTAATGTTCCTGGGAACCTTGGATAGAGTAAGAAGAACTTGTGAATTTCTAATTCTAGGCCTTCCTTTGGGGGATAAAGCAAAAGCTAAGAATTTTCTAAAAAATGAAGTTATTAAAATATAGACTATATTATTGGTTTATAATTAAATTTATAAATCTATATTTATAACTTTTCTAATCACCTTATCAAAAACATATCAATGATTCAACATATTTTCCTAATCACAGTCTCAAACGTATTATGATTTATCACTTATTGTATTACCTCACCATCATTTAAGCTTGAAAATAATTTTATTATATGCATGCTTGCATTCAAAGATACCAGTTAAGTTCTATACTGTCATTGGAAGGCATCTAAAATTGTCATGTGTAAATTTATCATTTAAAACTTACGTATATGATGCAGTCAAATTCATACTTTATGACTCCATTTCACTTTCACATTCCAAGACTTACTTTTTTTAAAATTTAGGTTCTTTAAAGTCCTTCAGTGAAGTCTATATATTTGCTTGCATTTATTATGTCATACTGATTTTTTTAATAGATATGGGAGGATTCATTGACTGGGTTTTACACTTTATTCAGTCAGTATGTGTTTTCTATTAAAAGCAATGCATGACAATGCTTTCATTGTTTTATAAATGTGAATTATGGCTCATTTCATTGTAAATTCATGTCTACATACACAAATATAAGATTTTTTGAGGAAGATTGTTTGGTTAGCCTGGGGCTGCCCAAATTTACTACCTGATGTCAAGTCCGATTTTACATTAGCTTTAGATTTTTATTTTAAGTAAAATATTATTACCGTAATTATAATATATAAGCCAAAATAAGATTTGTAGACTGCCACTTTGTATAAAATTTACACTTTGTATAAAAGTTATGTTTTTGTAAGTTAAAATGATTGCTTTAAGCATTTTATGTGGATTATTATAATACTCTCATTTCTGACATAGTCTTGTCAATAGTATGTGAATTGTACATGTAATCGATGGAGTTCTGTCTTTCAACCTTGTCTAAGACAGAAAGACTACCAGTGACAAACCATGTCTCTCTTTACAGTCTTTCTCATCCTCAGAGGAACAAATATCTCCTATTCAAGGAAAGTGTACACGTGGCTTCTGATACTCAGGCAGAAGCAGCTAGGAACATCTTCCTCTTTCCAGGTTTTAAAGGTGGTGGGGGACATAACCGATGCTGCTGCATCTGCGGACCACTTTCCTTGCCGTGACTTGGAAGATACACACACAGAGTCTCAAAGCCACCAATCACCGAAGTCAAGAGGTAATTATAGGTTACATATACATCAGTATTTGTAGAAAATAGAAGCTGACAGGTCATTTATCTGAACATATAGAGCGTATTCTCAACACTCACCAGAGCTTTAGAGCTTCCCCCCATATATTTTATGAAGTATCTCTGTAATTATGTATTCCTTTACTTGTTAGCAGTGTTTCCTTTTTTACTTAGATCATACCATTTTAGTTAATAGTAGTGAACCTCAAGACAAGAGTTAATATACAATGAAACATATTGTATATTAAATTACCTACATTTTTAAAAATGTAGGTAATAATTCTAGCATCTCTGCTACCTGAGTAAGAGATTTTGCTTGTGTCTCTCATCAGGGATCACATTGCATTTATAATTTTTATTAAGTGTTAAACATTACAGAAAAAGAACACTGACTACTGAGATAATTTATATTTATGTACAGATAAAGTACTCTTCCTCTTCTCCTCCTCCTCCCCTCCCACTCCTCCTCCTCCTTTTTCTGTCAGGTCATTAGTGTGTTGAGTTGAGTCAGGCTAATCAGTAATTAGGCTGATTCTGGGTTTTGGTTTGTTACTTTTTCTTCCTTATGTTAAATGTTTTGTTCATCACAGCTTTCCTAATCTTTGAAGACAGGGTTATAGACTTTTATTTTTAGAGCAGGGACTGGAATTTTAGCACCTGGAGGGCTTTTTCAAGTCTCCTGTCCTATCCTGAAGCTTTATCATGTCCATATGCCTCTCTTCAGGATTACCTCTCATCTCCTTTATCTCTCCACTAGGGTGTATTACCCAGGACTCATTTAGTGGGGGGCATCTGTAGAGTTTCTTTGAGTGCTTCCTTTCTGGCTTGACACTGTAGCAAGCCCGAGGCTCGCAGCCCAGAGTGGACCCCTGTGAACTTCCCTGCTGCTCCTGCAGTTGTAGGCAGCTCTCGCCTCATTCTCGGTGTAAGAGCTAGAAGGTGGAACATTTTTTTCAGGTCTTCTACTCCTGTCTTCAAGCACAGCAGGATCAGAGACACAGAAGGAGGATATTTTGGTATACTTCCCCTGCCTGCCATTGAATGTTTTGTACGCAAAATGCAAATAGTAGAGGCCTAGGTGGAAAATTGGCAGGTGCCCCTTGTAATTTCAAAGCTCTTTGGGATTCTAAACTGCCTCTTAGTGTCACTCTACCAAAAATGAAACAGCACGGGTTTCGTCTCCCCAAGGAGAAACTCATCTTCTTTGAACTTCAGCTCACTAAGTTACTTTGCAGTCTTATCTCACGAATGGGTTTTAAAATAACCATGATTTTATGGATTAGCAAAATTTTATTGTTAGTTGAAAACAGTTAAACGATGGCAGTTGTTGTCATAAGATATATTTAGTTCAATTCTTCAAATTAATTGAAGTTTGGGAATTTGATTCTATGGATATCAAAGAAACTGCCATTTGGAGGCATTATATTAAAAAATTCTATCCCAAGAGCACCTGGGTGGGTCAGTGGTTAAGTGTCTGACTCCTGATTTCAGCTCAAGTCATGATCTTACAGTTCACATTCATGAGTTCGAACTGCCTGCTTGGGATTCTCTCTCTTCATCGCTCTGTCTCTCTCTCTCTCTCTGCACTACCGTGTTCATGCTCTCTCTTTCTCTGAAAATAAATAAATGAACTTTAAAAAATTCTATCTCAAAACATTTTTCTAAATTCTATAAAATTGCATATCTTGTATAGAAAAAATTTTATTTTTGAATAGTTTTCAATCAGAATGGTTTTAAAGATCCACAAATATAATAAAACTGGTATTTTAGTCAATAGCAATTAATAATAACAATAATAATTACTTTAATGCCATATTTCACCATTAAAAGTATTTTGGTTTGAACGAAAAGTAAATAGGCGACTTTGAGTAGAATGACTAGCTACTAAGTTCCTTTTCTTTTTTGGTCTGCTGCTGCGTCTCATAATGGAATTTCTATGACCCTTATCTAATGCCATCATTGTCTAATCTCAATAAAAGTGAAAAACCTATCTCAATATTTAGGTAGCTAGCCTTCAGTTAGCTAAAATTAATTTTGATATATCAGTTCTGTCCTCCCTTCCTAGTAGAAGCATTACTGTTTTATCAATGGAATTATGTCTGCCTCCAATGTCCATAAAACCTGTACTTACTTCTAAAGCACTCATCTCTCCTCTTCCAGATTTCTCTGACATTTGTAACATCATCATTATTCCTACTACCTCTCCTTGTAGCTGTCATTAGATTTTTCCTCCTCATTTATTAATGCTTTTACCACCTGAATTACTTCTTTTTACTTTTTGTCGTATTATAATTCATGGATATTTCACTACATATGCAAATGTGCATAGTATTTTTCCTTTTCAGATTGTCTACATCCTAACCTGCAACAATCCACTCCCATAGTCATATTTTAGCTTGGTCATACTCTTGACAATACTTGTGCCAGTCCAGTATTTCATTATGACAGTTATTCTCATCTCTAACTATATCGTACCCTTCCAGATCACATACGTTCACACTGGCAATTCTTTTATCTGATCAATACCCATTTGAAACCCTACTGTTTTCTTCACTATCAATTGTTGCATTAATATCTTCAGTTTTCATCATATCTAGTTACCTTTCATTGTCCAGCATTTACATGGCCCCCTTACATAAAAACCTCAAATCATTACCTGAGAACGCAAGTAAAGAAACAAACTCAGACTGTATAAAACTACTCATTTATTCAGCATCTATATCTCAATAGCTAAATGATGGTGGAGAATAATGAGAAAATTATTAGATTCTTAAAAGTTTTAGAAACTAAAGTCAAACTGTCAAAATTGTCTGATTATTCAATGATACTAACTTAGTATATTTTACTTCCTACTTGTAATAAACAGTAATAAAAACCACTCATATTTGTTGAATATGCAATGCTGTCTTACTTTTCTGTGCACCATGCCTTGACATTTATAATTTCCATAACCACCCATAGCATATGTACTGTTTTTAGAACTGTTTTATAGATGATAAAACTAAGTCATGTTGGCAGTACAATAAGTGACTGAGTTTCAGTTCATGCTCTGAATTGCTATGTCATACTGCCTCGATGGCATGTGCTTTTGTCTCTCTCTCTTTTCCTTCTTTCTTTCTTTCTTTCTTTCTTTCTTTCTTTCTTTCTTTCTTTCTTCCTTCCTTCCTTCCTTCCTTCCTTCCTTCCTTCCTTCCTTCCTTCTTTCCTCCCTTCCCTCCCTCCCTCCCTCCCTCCTTTCTTTTTCTTTCTTTCTTTCTTTCTTTCTTTCTTTCTTTCTTTCTTTCTTTCTTTTCTTCTTTCTTTCTTTTCTTTTTCTTTCTTTCTTTCTTTCTTTCTTTCAATATGAATGATGTTTATCTGCTTCCTTCAAAACTGAGCTTCTCTATTTAAGACCAGATTTGACACTGGAAATCTTCTCAGGGAGTATGTCACTGATATGGCCTTCTCTTTACTGTCTTTTTCAAAAATAATTTTTGTAACATTTGTTTATTTTTGAAAAACAGAGAGAGACAGAACACTAGTGATGGAGAGACAGAGAGAGAGGGAGACACAGAATCTGAAGCAGGCTCCAGGCTCTGAGTTGTCAGCACAGAGCCAAATGCGTGGCTCAAACCCATGAATTGTGAGATCATGACCTGAATTAAAGTCAGATGCTTAATCTACTGAGCTACCCCGGCGTCCCTGATGTGGCCTATTTTGCTTTAATGATTGTTCCCTTTCTACCACATCATTCCCATTTGCATAGAAATGAACTCTAGATTCTCCTAGTTTAAAAAATAATCAATGAAAAAATAAATGAATCTCTCCTCTTCTCACCTTTACTCCTATTTCTTATGAAGAACCCAGTCTTACTTTAGAAACTACCTTTATTCTTACCCTACTCCTTCTCGTGCCCCTTTAGAACTCTCTTCACTGTGGTAGTCAGAATATTGGCCTCCCAAAGATCTCTATACCCTAATTCCTGGAACCTGTGAAAATGTTATGTTATATGGCAAGTGAAAATTAAAATTACAGATGAAATTAAAGTAGCTAATTACAGTACTTTATATAGAGATTATCCTGGGTTTTCTAATAAGGCCCAGTGGAATCACAGGGTCATTTAAAATGGAAAAGGGTGATAGAGAGTCAGAGGACATGTGACTATGGAAGAAGCACCCATGAGATATAATATTGCTGGCTTTGAAAGTGGAGAAAAGGGACCAGGAGCCAAGGAATGTGAGGAGCCTCTAAAGGGTGAAAAGGGCATTGGAATGAATTTTTGTCTAAAGCCTCCAGAAAGAACACAGCAGTGCTGACAGCTTGATTAGTTGTTGAGACCTGCATTACACTTTTATACTAGCAAACTGTAAGAAAATGAAATTGGTTTACTTTGATTCACTAAATTTGAGATAATTTATTGAAGAAGCAATAGAAAACAAATATAGCTCCTTACAGGGGTTCACCGTCTTGCTGAGGAGTTTCTGTGACACCGCTGTGTTCTGCACGAGTGCTCTATTCATAATTTCATGAAAACGTCCTTTTATTAAATGCATATTTAAGAAGTGCCTTGGCGCCTCATTCGGTTAAGCGGCTAACTCTTGATTTCTGTTCAGGTCATGATCTCACAGTGTGTGAGTTTGAGCCCTGAATAGGACTCTGTGCTGACAGCCCAGAACCTGCTTCAGATCCTCTGTCTCCCTCTCTCTCTGCCCCTCCGCGGCTCGTGTACTCTCTCTCTCACTGTCAAAAATAGATAAGCATTGATAATAATAAATAAATAACATAACATAGAAACATATTTACTAGGATTACCTAATATCACACTAAGAAATATGTGTATTTCTTAGTACCAGATGTAGTTAACTCATGTAGATCTTGATCATAATTGAAATATGCCATTTTTTAATTTATTATTAATCAATTTGCTTTCAGAACCTGTTTTAATATCATTATCTCTGAACTTTAATTGTCAAATAATATTTTATACACTTCTGGACAATTTTTCAACATTTAGGTTTTATTCAACATTTTATTTTCTAATATATATTTGTTCTGCCAGTTAAACTTAAATCTACTAACTAGAATTAAATAGTTTGTGGAACTGTGCCAGTGCCTTAGCATTTTATTTAGTGCCTCATTAAGGTTTGGAGAAAACAAAGAAGAAATGTTGAATCAATAACAGCACCACAACCTTGAGGAAGAGTGAATACGTATGTGGAAGAGTGAATACATAGTTTGACGTTTCTATAAAGTTTTGACCATGAGATTGGGCTTTACATAATTTTAATATGTTAATAAGCACTTTCATCTTCCAACAGTAGTGAGGTTAAAATGTATCCATGTGTCTGTGTTTGTGTGTGTGTATGTGTGTGTGTGTCTGTCTGTATATAAGGTCTGGTAAATAGGCTTTTATTTAGAAGTCATTTAAGAAAATGGAAGCCATCCATAGCTGAACATTTTTCTGACATCATTTTTGGAATTTCCAAATATACAGACAGAACATACAGAATATTCCAAACATACAGAACATATACAGAAATGAAAAGTCAGTCTGGGGCCAGATACAGCAAGGAGGAATTTTAATGAGTAGTAATGAATGGAGTAGATCTTAAACAGAGTTCCCAAATATAGTATTTTTAAATCTATCTGTTTCTGACAGCTTTCCCTGGACCTTATAATTATATTTCCTCATCATGTCTGAAGTTGATTCTTTACTAGAAATGTGTTATCTATCTACATCGATATCATCTATATCTTCCCTATAATATGCATATAAAAATAAATGATTTTAAGTTGAAATTCAGAAGAAATATAAAATTAATTTTATGAAAAAAAGGTTTTAATTTAAAACACTATTCACAGGCTCTTTTAAACTCTGCAAAAATCTAAATAAAACATTTAATTATTTAGAATATTCTTAGAGGGGAAGGTCTGAAACAACTGTGATTTACCTTGTTCCTTTATATGCATTTAAAACCTGCCATGTTGCAGTTTTGCCAAGTACAGGGCTCAGCAAAAAGTGACTCATGGAAACCCACTGCCTGGTTTTTTTGTTGTTGTTGTTTAAATAACGTTTTATTGGAAAATGGTCACGCTCATTTGTTTATATATTATCCCTGGCTGCTTTCATATCACAATTACAGAGGTAAATAGTTGTGACAGGCTCTATTACCCAAATTTATTATGTGGCCTTTTACATAAAAAGTTAAATATGGATTCAAAATCAGGAATTAATTATGCACCATGCAAATTATATTAGGTGAACTAAATTTTCTAAAGTCTAACACAATGCCTTGAATTTGATAGGTAGTCAATAAATATTTGTTGAATACATAATGATACTAAACTTCATCAGTAAAATGTAAGAACTACTAACGTGTTATTAGGATTCACATGCAAATAAAAATCTATGCAAACAATGTAAAATATATAGTAAGGAGGATAGTAAGGCATAGAGGCTTTTTAATAAACATTGTTTCCCCTAATATACCATCTTTTATGAATTTTGGTACATAGATGGCTCTTGTATAAAAAGCAACAGTAATACTCAGAGCCTGAAAATGTTAGATGTCTTAAGATCCCTACTCAGAAGTTAACATACTATCATTTTTGTTGAATCTCAAGTTCTAATTTGTGAATGATTAAGGACCTAAGAGCTGAGCAACTTATGAGGAGCACTGGTTCTGTCTTTGAAGGCTTAAACTTTCTCCCTTTGAAGGCTTAAAAATTCTGTCACTTTGGATATTGTGGGCCAACCATTTATCAAGAGAATCAAATGCCTTTGAGCTGCATCTCATCAAGTGGTAAATGAGCATGATGGAATTAAAAATAAGCAGCAACGAGACAAAGAAAAACAATTATTTCTTAAAACTAAAATATCTTTGTAGGGCAGATGGAGACAACCATTTATTCTGAGTTGCTTTTTATTTCCTCCCCCACCAGACTCTCTCTTACTCTCTCCTTTCTCCTCTCTCTGTCTCTTTCTGTCTGTCTGTCTGTCTGTCTCTCTCTCTCTCTCTCTCTCTCTCTCTCTCTCTCTCTGTGTCCCTCTCTCTGTCTCTCCTCTCTCATTCTCTTCTCTCTCTCTCTTTCTCCCCACCTCTCTCTTTCTTTATGTGTAAAATGAGATTATTAAAATGTGTATATGCTAACATTTCCCAGGAAAATCAAGAGAGATGCTCAGGGTGCCAGATAAGCAGAACATTGTCTATGGACTATGGGTAAACTCTCTGAGGTAGGCAGGAGGAGAAATTGCTGGTGAGATTATTTTAAACAGTTTAAGAGTATCTAGATTATCAAGACAGAAAAGAGAAAACCAGTCAGTCATTCTAAAAGTAAGTACTAAAGTAAGAAATCAGAAGTGAAGTCACGGTTTGGATGAAACCAATTCTATTTCAGTGATTACTGACAACAGAACTGATGTGTCTGCAGCTGGCCTTACTGAACTTTGAATATACATGTGATGAGCTGGTTTAATGGCTATGATTGGACTTCTTTCTGCCAAGGTAGAGTAACAGGGACTAGATGTATCCACCCCTACACACTTAAAATACCCATGCATCTGCACTCACACACACTATATTTGAAGCAACGGTTTTCAAGGCACTGGGCATCAGGCAATAAGGGGCAATCAATAATTCCTGAGAAATAAGGTCAGCCCTAGGACTGCTGCTGTTTTCTGCCTTGAGAGTGTGTCCATGCTGTGGCTGTGTAGTGGGGTATTCCTGTCGTTCGAGGGAGACTCCTGCGTACATGAAACAGAACTGAAATAAGGGGCAACAAAGCCAACTAAAGTTTGTGGGATAGAAAAGTACAAAAGAGAGCTACATAGAGAATTCCAAATCTAACAGGGTCTCTTGAATATTCATCTGAGTACTTGTAACCCCATGTGCATAAGAAAACTACCTAAAGCTGGGTGGTACCTGTGATGTGTCTGTTCCAACTCTGTGCTCAGTCTGGAGAACATCAATATTAACAGGGTGTTGGTTAGAGTATTCAGAAGAGTCTTGCCTCAGTAGTGGGGAATAATAAACCTTGTATTAAACGCTCTTCTGGTCTTTCCTAACAAGTCTTAACCACAGAGATACAAATGGATCAAATTGTTTCTAAGTAATTTAGCTGCATCCCAGAATAAATCTCATGAATATTTATGAATATAAAAATACTCGGCACACTACAATGTGAAATTCATAATGTCTAGTACCTAGTCAAAAATCAGTAAGGATGATAAGAAGCAGAAGACTATGACCCGTAAGAGAAGAAAGATCAACCAGCTAAAGCCGATCAAGAAGTGACACAGATGCTAGAATTAGCAGACAAGCCCATTAAACATAGTTATTCAAGCTGTATTCCTGGTGTCCCATTGATTATGCAGGAGATATGGAAGCTACAAAAATGACCCATTCAAATTTGTAAAGTTGAGAATTACAATATCTAAAATGTAAAACATGCTCAATGAGATAATTGCCAGTGTTTCATCATGAAAGAAAGATTAATGAATTTGAAGATAACAAACATGAAACGTACAGAAAAGAGAGAATTAACCAATAATTTAAAAGTCATAAATGAACTCTAGGACAACTTTCAACAGCTTAATGTATGTATATTTAAGTCCTCAGAGGGAAAGAACAAAAACATATTTTAAGAAATAATGTCTGAAAACCTTTTGAATTTGATAGAAACCAATGCAAAAAGCTCAATGAATTCCAACCACAGGAACATTAAGACAAACACAATTCACCTTATAATCCAAATGTCCAAATGAAATATTAAGAAAAAAATCTTAAAGGTAGCAAAAGGGAAAAAAAAAAGTTACCTTCAGAGGAAGAAATGTCAGGATTATAGCATATTTATTACCAGAAATAATACAACAAAGGAGACAAGTTCTGTCTGAAAGTTCTGGCAGAAAAATTCTGATGGATAAGAAGATGTGAATTTAGAATTCTGTACCCAGTTAACATATATTTAAATACATGGGACAAAAAAATGCCTTTGAAAGAACTCTTTACCAGAGGTCCCAGTCCCACACTGTAAGAAACAGTAAAAGGACCTCTTTAGACAAAATAAAAATGGCATAGGATAGGATCTCTACAAAATGTAGATCACAAAACTTAACTACATTGATTAATATATCATATTTTTTGTCCTTTAAATCTTTTGAAAAGTATTTTATTATTTAAACAAAAAAATGCAATATTTTAAAAGTAAAATGCCTGACAAGAATAGCATCGCACCAAAATATGGGTAAATCTCCTAATAGTTTTGTGAGTGAAAGCAGCCAGACAAAATTATTTCATAAAGTGTGATTATATTCATATAAAACTCTAGAAAATCCAAATGAATCTATAGTGACAAAACGTCACAGAGGAAAATGAGAGGCATTGGGACAGGATTACAGCAGGGTATATTGAAGCTTTTGAGGATAATGGAAATGTTTATTATTTTTATCATGTTGATGGCTTCCTAGGTACATACAATTATTAAAACTTACTAAATTGAACACTCTAAATATATGGAGTCTAGGGGCGCCTGGGTGACTCTGTTCAGTTAAGCGTCCGGCTTCAGCTCAAGTCATGATCTCACGGTTCATGGGTTCAAGCCCAGCATTGGGTTCTGTGCTGACAGCTAGCTCAGAGCCTGGAGCCTGCTTCAGATTCTGTATCTCTGTCTCTCTGGCCCTCCCCTACTCATGCTGTCTCTCTCTGTCTCTCAAAAATTAAAGAAAAAAAAACATAAATATATGGAGTCTATTCTATGTCAACTCATCAATAAACTGACTTAAGAAAAAAGAAAAAGAAAGGTTGGAAGTGGCAAATGATTGCTATGACCCATTTTCCCTATGGTATATTTTTTATATGGAACCCTGTCCTCAAGGAGGAAAGCCTGTAGTCAGAGAGCTTAAGTTGTTTGCCATGGAGTATATGCTAATTATTGGTTGAAATAAATTAAATGTTAGCCATATGCCTGCAGAACAGTCCAGGGATTTGACCTCCCTTTATCTCATTGAGACAAGTGAATTTTCAAGGGTTTCAATGATTAAACATGGTTTACCCCTTATCTCTACTCCTTAGAACAGCACTGCTACATGACAACCAAATTGGACATATTATCTTTATAATACACTGCTTTATTTGTATCCATTATCTCTATCTTGTTGAACCCCTTCAACCTAAATAATCTAGTCAAGTTGTAGTAAATTGACTCTGTTCCTCATACCTCTTAAGATTACTGCTACTAATAACAATTCTGACTGACTAGCCCTTAGTCATGAAATTAGGGTGACATTAATTAGGAAATCATCATTAGTCAGTGAACATCTTTTTCCACCTTGAAAGCTAATATGCAAATGATGACAAAATCCCTTATATCGAAAAGCATGAATTCAGGTGGAGACAGATTTATAAATGAGTATATATGGTAAAATTTGACAGGTGTTTGGCAGTCCTGTATTTAGGGCACAATGGGAGATATAAGGAAATAGTGGTTACTATTTCTTGAGATATTGTCCAAAAAAGCTGAAAAAACAGGTGAGATTTGAACTGAGTCTTCAAGAATGACCTTATGTTTGCCAGGTAGAAAATTAAAAAGTGGTCATTTTAGAAAGATAAATGAGTATATACAAGCAGAATAGCAACTGAATTGTTTTCACAGTGAATGGAGACAGCCAGAGATGAAGCTGTGAAATATTTAAGAGGTAGATTATAGGAGGGGCACATTGTGGAGGGGCTTTGAATCAGACACTTAAGATCTTATTCAGCTTTGTGGTCCTGATTAATGGATTACTTGCTCTCACTAAATTATTCTTGCCTTGTATAATTATCCACAGTTTATTCAGAAATGTAACCATTTTTCTACTATTCTTTGTTATGGATAATTAGCTAAGCCTCTTACAAAAGGCCTTCACATCTTAAATTCTGTTAAAACATTATATTGATACACGGCATCAATTATTGCAAATTCCCTAAACTTACTTAATTACTAGTGTGGTTTAAGTCACATGAAACCAGTTTTAGTATAATCCAGGAAGACACCTCTCTGACAGTTCCCACTTTTGTCCTCTTTCATCTCAGTATCAGTAAGGGCCTTCACATTTAAGGGGATCAAGGGTTATATGGATTTTAGAATTAACATATAATAATGGCAAATCATAATTAATGAAAATATTAATATTAATCACTACACATTGAGTCCTAGCTCTGTGATAAACATAAGGTGAAGTTGAAGTGCTTATGTATTCTTTCCTTTAATTCTTATGACTAACCAACAAGGTTGCCATTTCACTGATGAGCAAACTGAAGCTTCAAATAGTTAAGGTCATGTAGATAGAGACTGGAGTGCAGCTTTGTCAGATTCTAAATAATGTAATAAAACATAAGGTTAATGAAATAACTGGTACCCTACTAAGCCAAAATAACTCATGTATTCTCAGGATGTAATTTAGACCCTACAAAGAATGTAACATGCCCAATTACTATCAACATTAAAATGGGAAAAGCAGTTTCATTGTTAAATATTCTATTACTCATTTAAAATTCAATCTACACAGACATTTTTAAAACAAAGTATACAAAGAGCATAATTTGAATTCAAATGTTAAGTGCTTCTGATTCTAGGCGAAGCATCAGAAGTTGTTTAGAATTCTTGAATGAATATCTATAAATTGGACATTTGCATAAAAGAGGTTTATTTTTGAAGGCATATAATTTTGAATCTGAAGAGTGTATATGTGCGTGGTTGTGTATAATGAGTCAAATTGGAATGCTGTTACCTGTAAGAATAGGATCTGTCATCTTCAAGACTCAAATGTAACCCGCATACAAACTATTTAATTGAAAAAGAAAATAGTAACAGTGTGTTGCTTTTTTTTTTATGCTTCACATGGAATAAAATGTCAGAGTAACAAAAGGCTTTAGCAAATCTGCCTCTAATGACTTTAATGACAGATGCAAGGCTAAAGCCCCATGCAGCATTATAAAAATTTATCCCACATGTGCTTTAATTATATGTGCTAACTTTACAGACAAACCAGATTGTTCTAGCTGTCAGCATAGAGGATCAAATATAAATATGAATGTGCATGGCGTGCTGTGTTGATTTTTCTAACAGCATTCAAACATACCACAAGTTTCCTATGTGACTTTCTTTAACATTAACGAAGAAACTTAGACCAGGATAATGATGAGCAGAACACAAAACTAAATTATAATCTTTTTCTCATTTAAAAAAAAGTAATCATAGATTTTCCTCTATGTAATATTAAATTATTAATTTATATTTAATTAAATTAGATTTAACTATAATTAAACTATTTAATAATTACTAAAATTATAGTTTTGTTATAATTTAAATATTTTATTATAATTTAAATAATTTAAATATTCATTTAAATTATAAATTAAAATTATTTAATTTAATTAAATAATAATGACATTAATTATAAAATTAAAAATATTTCTCTAACAATATTAAAAACATCATTAGCATGTTCATTTTCAATTAGAAAGCTACCATGGAACTGGTGGTATATGTAAAACTTTTATATGAGAAGGCCTTAAATCTGTACCTTTTTCTATATCCCTGTTATTTGTCATATAACATTGCCTTTCCACTTGCTTTTGTGTTCCTCTGCCTTCACCTGGAGCATATTTTTATGATACTCTGTTAAAAATAGTGAGGTACATGGGAGAGACAAATCCACCCAAATAAGACCAATCTGTAGCTGACCATCACATATCTGAGTGCCTCTAGATAAGCCCAGACTAAGTTCTCAAATTACAGATTTGTGAACTCAATGAATAATTACTGATTTGAGCCACTAGGCTTCGGGATGATTTACTGACCATAATTTTAGCAATAGATTATTGATTCATACCACTCTTCTGAGTTGAATTTTTAACTTCTCTTTAAAACATTTACTGAATGGAGCTGTGCCTAATTGAAGTCTATATATTTCAACTTAATATTTTTCCACATTCTTACATGTAAAGAGTAAGGGATATGTGGTTTTATCACCAGATAGGTATTCAATCACAGGATACTCAATTCATTTAACCAGAATGACATCTCAGTAGGCTGGCATGGAAAATAGCCTACCAATATCTTCTTATCTAATTAATAGAAAGACTAAATATTTTTCTAAGTAAACTCCCATTTCTAGCTAGATCCTAAGTCTTCTAATCTAATCATTGTTTAGTGAGTAAACTTTCAAGACATTCAATTTATATGTTTGGAGTGTGAGAAATTGCCACTGAGATCTGTAAGAACTACTAAATTTTTCTTGAAGTAACAATTTTCTGGAGTAGCTCTTATTCTCACTGTGTTTAATGAACACTGGTGTTCCAAAAATGCATGCTCATTCTGCCTACAACACACAGAGACTTGCAAACTGCTCCACAGGCCAAATCCTGCCTGCCACCTGTTTTTTGTTATTGTTGTTACTGTTTTTTTTAAATTAAATTTTATTAGAATACAACAATGCTGATTCATTTACATATTTCTTGAGGTTGCATTCATGTTACAATGACCGAGTTGGATAGCAGAGATAGAGAATGACCTGTCAACGCTGAAATATTTATTTTTTGATCCTACCTAGAAAAATTTTGCTGTTTCCTGGCTTGTGGCATCAAGTATTGCTTTGGTCTAGTATCTCTCATGCATCTATCATATTTTGCATTGATTTTACAAAGTCTATTTATTACTTTCATGTGTTTTGGTTAAAAAATACATTAAACATTTGCATATATTTTTATGTAAGTAAAGAACAAAATCAAATGAACAGATGACAAATAGTGGCATTTCCTGCTCTTTGTATAGTAGACCAAGTCTAAGTACTTCATTTGATTATTCAAAGTTCCCCATAAGTTGGCCTGTCCCTAAACTACAGCTGGTTCATCTTGTACTACCATTCTTTAAAATCCTGCCCAACAGAGAAAAGTTTTCTGTTAAGTTTTCACTGTATTATTTCTTTAGTAAAATTAAAGAACCAACATTTTCAAGTATAGTTTTTCTTGATAATTTATCAATCTAAAATTTTTAAATCTTCAAGTACCAATTGCATGTTGACCTATAATGTAATTATACAATAAATCGTGTTTGTTCCTGATGCCATATTTCAAGAAAAAACTGATATTATAAGCAAGATATAAATACTGAAGCCAATTACAATATTTACATATGTTTTGTATTCCCTCAGAAATAAGCAATTTGCTGGTTTCAGAGTGTTTAATAAACTTTTTGGATAAAAATGGTCAAAGAGTTAAAATCCAAGATTTGAGATGTTTAATGAACATACATTCAAACTGAGCAGTAACATTGAGTTGAAAACAAGAGATACAAGGCCAGATATGGCAGCTTGAAAGTGAAAATTATGGAAATAGAAGAACTCTTTCATAGATCTAACTATAAAACGATATTACTATAGTAGATTCTAAAAAAAAGAACTGTATCTTAATGAACATATACCATGTATTCAAAATGACTCAGATTTAATAATTTTATGTATATCCAGTAAATATGGAAATATAACTCTAGCATCAATTTCTAACATCATCCCATCAAGCTATGGTGGGGGGCTATGCTTTATTATTTTCAATTATTAATTTGGGAATATGTAGACATTATCAATAAATAGCATATCTAAAAATAGTTAAAGGATTTTTCTAAAGTCTTTGAACAAATTATAAAGATAAATTAAAGATGCAATTTTGAATACAAGCTTGGATTTAATTTATTATTAATATAAATGTAACCACCATTCTCTAACCATTTTATCAGAAACTGTCAGCTATCCGCCATTTCAGCTACTCTTGATTAGCAGGGACAACTTTGTGATACAGTTTCATTATGTCATACCAAAATGACCTGAAATTGGGAAGAATTTAAAGGGAGACTAAACATTTAAAGTACTTAAACCACTTTGGGGTTTTAAGGTTGAAAAATATTGAATTTTCATTGATAGTCAAGTCACAAGGAATAATAGAACACTTTTCTAAAAAAATTGAAATGCTGAATGTTTTATTTCATACTATCAGAACCTTTTGAATATAAAAACCTGATATTTAAGTACCAGGAGGTTTTCTAATCTTTTCAAAATGAGGCTAAAATTACTCTAAAAACAGTCTCTCTTGGGACATCTGTCTTCTCAAATAACTCTTTGTGCTGTTTAAGAGCAGAATGAGTTTCATGTTTTCCAGTTAGATATCAAATAAAAATTGCTAAAGCACTAAAAATTGTTGGTTTAGTATTTTGCTAAAATGTTCCAATTGAAATGTCTCATATATTCTTATTTACAAATCCTTTAAAATCAGAAAAAGTTTGCCTCATTATTGGAAAGGAAGTATTATATCAGTTTGGATTAGAAAAGCATGTTCATGGCTTAATTACTTTTTAGTACAAGAAATATTTAAGAAAAAATAATTTTAAAAAGAAAAGAATAAAATGCACAATACTAGACATAAAGAGGTGTTCATTTCAATGCATTTGTTAGCATTTATGGCATAATTCAAAAATTAATTTTTGATATTTCTATCACTTAGGGTAGTGACTAGCAAGTAGTAATTACTAAGGTAAAATTTATTGAGTAACTTATTTAATTCATCAAGGCTTTGTGAGCTCCCTCAAAATGAAGGGAAAAACCGTCTGAAGGTGGAAAGCAAATTATTACTGATAAATCTGCCTTTTAGGAGAGGCTTAAGCATTAAAATTTCAGCATCATAAAAGTCTGGAAGATGAAATACTGTGAAATTTCATTTTGTTGGGTATTGGAAATGCAGGCAGGATAAACTTGATATAAGTTTTAGCTTAGCAGTATCTTAAAGGCTGAGCGGTATCCTGAAAACACCAGGAGGAACTGAAAGTAAATTGCATGAGAAGAAGGAAAGGAGGAAGATAAAGATGGGAGTAAAAAAGTAAAAGTGGAAAGACAGAACACTTGTCCATCTTCGAAAAAGAGCTTCATGAATTGCAGGAGAATTTGTAAATTCAATTACAAAATGTGTAACGTCTAATGTTTAAGAGAGGGAAAATGGATTGCTACCTTCCCAGTTTCAACCTACCAAAAAGAAAAAAACACCTACATTTTATTTTCTTTGGGGAGTTAGTGCTTTTGTTAATAAGACAAATATATCAGTCATTGGTCATATTCATTGACTGCATTACAGTTCCTGTGAAATCAAAGAGTAACCAAATAGATAAATTTATTCTATATTTTTGACATAAAGTGCAAATTTAGGCTGACATATTGTCCACAGAATGCCCACCACCTCCCAGGAGGAAATTATCTGTGTTTTATTCAGATTAGAGAGATGATTATAGATTTCATTTATTGAAGATTCTATTTTGGTAACAAAAGAACAAAAATAAAAACTATATAAGTTGGGGGAAAAATCATAGTATTAGGTCAAAATATGTCATATGCCGGGAATCCTATTGGGTTTTTATTCTATTATCTATGTTCCTATAGATAGATACTTAGCTTTAAGGCACTTTTGTTATCGAGATTTATGAAATAGAGTTCATTATACAGCACCTACTCTACCAC